>VOMN01002749.1:0-17948 GCA_014899125.1 Orchestia grillus
AAAGAAGGGCAGAGAGACGGGAAAGAAGGGCAGAGAGACGGGATTGGACGGAAACCTCAGAAAAGAAAACTTAAATCAAGACTAGCAGTTGCGAGCAATAAAAAAGATAAATCAGTAGCGACTAGAGTAGTGTAGTAAAAAAAGGAAATGTAGTAAATACGAAGGAAAAAAAGGAATGGCAAAAGGAGGAAGGAATGAGAAAGGAAACCATAAAAAGAATGCGGGCAGCAAAATAAGAATGGAAGCAAAAAGAAAGTAAGAAGGAAAATTGAAAGGCCGGAGAGTAAATGAGAAAATACTTGTATAATTAAAAACAAGAAAGAAAACAAAGAGAAGCAGATAAGAAAGCAAAAAGAAATATAGAGGAGAAAACAAAAAAGCAGGTAGGAGAGAAAAAATGAATATAGAAAGGAAAACAAAAGAAAGCAGATATCAAAGTAGAAAGAAATATAGAAAGCAAAACAAATGGAGGCAGGCAGGAAAGTAGGGAGAAATATAGAAAGGAAAACAAAAGAAAGCAGCTAGGAAAATAAAAAGAAATATAGAGTGGAAACAGGACAGAAAATTGAAAAGAAAGCCGAAGATACAATAGAAAAGGACGAGACAAAACCAATAGAAAAGAAAGCAGCAGAGAAAAAATGATAGAAAACAGGAAGGGGAGCCAACAAGGAAGGTTCGTGAAAGTCGAGCGAAGCATGAGAACAAGGCTGTGTTGGAAGGGATCACTTCAAAGAAACAGCGCCAACGCAATTAGTCGCGGAGACTGCTTCCCTTCAATAGGTTCCGTTAAATATTTCATAAATTCTGTTTCATCAACAAGAGAAAATACGTCTAGCGATAAAAACTGGTCACGTGAATGGAAAGAGAGCAAAGTGAAACAATCCTAAGCTGTTCACAAAATGTCTAACATGGAAACTAGTATTTGGGCCATCGTCAGGAACACAACGACTAAGCCAGGATTGAAATTCCCGCAACAAGTACAGGAATTACTGAGACAAAGAATCCCGTCCGGAGCCGCAAGAGTCTGGCACAAACAAGACTAATTGGAAGACGTCGCCGCAGCTCGTGCTGCTGGCGAAAGCAGGGAAGGATGCACGAGCGCTCGCCTGAACTTCAATAAGAACTGGCGCCCTCGCAACAAAGGGACATTTGTAACGCGTGTGCTCCACGCGAATATATTTCCGTTTTCACTGAATGTATCAAGACCCAAGGACAGTAACAAGAAAAAATATGACCCACACGAAAAGATGCGCGCGTAACCGCGCAAAAAATGTATTAAATGGACATAATACGATAAGCCTCCCTTCGACCGGAACACGGAGACGCGAATGAAGAAGAAGCGCGTCAGGAGAGCGACGACCAAAACGCAGCACCACTGCATGAAATGAGAGCGGCTTATTTCGATCCGAGGCTCACATCCGGGACAAGCAGGGACGCTTGGCGTAAGGCTCTCGTGCGACAGAAAGTACAAACCTTGCTAGATGTGTTGGAAAGATACTACAAGTGTGTTATTTCAGGCTGAAAACGCAGCATACCATGCGACGAATGAGGCACGAAGTGTTTATGGAAACAACATGGATATCCGCTACAAATAACACAGCCGGGCTGGGGATGGCACACGCCATGGCTCGCCTGCAGGAAGAACACGGGTGGGACTATGACCCTCACTCCAGCAAGGGACGGACGGTGACTCAAGAAATTTACGAGCGAGCGGCTTCATAGCCCAGCAAGAGCTACAGCAACCACAACATGTGAGTAAAAAGCGAGCCTCGAGTCCCGAGCGTATGCAAGGGATTCGGGGAACCATTCTCTTCCTGACATGAAAGTTTGTTAAAAAGCCACGTTTTGCAAGTCTTCAGTATCTTCTAAGCAAAGAAATTTCCAAGAAAAATTAATTCTCGACGGCGGAAGGGGCCTCGAGCGATTGAGCTTAATTAATGATAACTAGCTAGAGGCTCAGTCACTTGATGGTCAAATTTCTCTCGCGGATAATTAAAATTTTCTTATTGAATCGAACCTCAGATGCTGAAAACACGCCTTAGACTCGGAGAAAATCTAGACAGAATGTAAAACTGACTGAAAACGTTGAATAAACATCAGGATAACTCTGAACAGTGAAATTAGTAATTAAATTTGAAAATTGTACGACAATCAAGACGGTTAATACGCTGGCTGCCTTACTTTAGTCGGCCAGGTTTAAATGCTATGATTAGCTCTCACCATTGTCACACTTGATAATGTGACAATGATTCGTTGATATTGTATAAACCGCAAATTTTTGCGCTTTTTGGAACTTTAAAACAAGAAAAATTACCATTTCAATGCTATTTAATCGAAAACAATTATGGTGGGATGGAACAACAAAATTAACTTCCATTGTAGACAATTGAACTACTGAGAAGACATTAGAGTAGAGACGATGCACTTTGCTGACAGTAAAGACAGCCTAAACTTACTCACCAGAAGACGATCACCGTACAAGTAATCAATGCAAACCGAGACAATGTGCCGTGCAGTGGATTAAGGGTACAATGCGGGTACAGCGTTCTGAAGCATGAATAGTAAATGTTTGATACAAGTTCATCAGAAGTACGGTGCGCTTTGCGACCATCGTGAATTAGTGATGCAGGCCACGAACTCAAAAATTACTATCATTGGTTTCAAAAATTTTTTCATGAATAACAGTTTTCATTCAATGAGGACTTGGGAACTACAGCGCTGCACAAAGTGCACCATGTAATTCACAAACTCCGTTTGATTGGTTTCGAAATTATGTCGAATATCAGAGAATATGAGTGTAGTGGGTGGTGCGAGGCCAGCGGGCGGCCCCTGTGGTGCCTGCACCAACACAGACCAAAATCACAGCATGAGTCACCGCCACATCTCCACGCACGCGCTCCCTTCGAGTTCGCTTTAGAATGATGTCGTAATGCAGGGCTAATTTTAGGACACTGACAGTTGTTAATATAGGATCATTGGAAGTCCTGAAAAAGGTCAGGTCTTCGGTCATGACTGCGACTCCAATGGAACGCTGGAATTAGGCTTCACTTTAATGATCCATTAAACATTAATGAGCGGGTTCCAAGGTTGCCTGTGGAAAAAATTTTAAGCAATATATATAAACAAATGAAACTTAACAAAAGCGACCATATAGAATCTACTCAATCCTAAATTTTCCCGTAAAATATAAAAAATCATGTTAATGTTTGAGGATGCATTAACATGTTTCGCAGGATATTTCCAAACTTATTATTCATCGAGGTTGAATGTGAACTCTTGAGAAATACGAAACGAAAAGAAAAACTGATAAGAACACCCGTTCTGCAGCCTCGTAGGGCTGTAAATTCCCCCTGCCTGTCATTTCGAGCACTCGATCTTGCCGAACTTGGACAGAAGAGCCGCGTTATGCGCGAGTGGTGCCGCGACGCACAAAACAGGCCTCCGCGTCCGTCGAGGTGTGCCGTCGGCCAACGTCAAAATTATCGACCACGATTTGGCATTCAATTGAAAAATGCCAGAGCATAAAATTGGAAAGATAGAAAGTGTAATCAATAAATATTTGATGCGGATGAGTAATGACTTGAGTTGAAAATAAGCGAACAGTCAACATTTTGCGGGCAAATATTACGCTGCCAACGATGACAGGCAAGTCTAGCCCAAACAAGGGACGCTCATCGACCAGCAAGCAAAATTATCGGGAAGGATTTTATCATTTTCCGGACAAATACTCGGAGACGGAAGAGCGTCTTACGCAAGAGGCAGGTTGAGTGTGGTGCAGAGAGGGAGGAAGTTCTGGCAGCACTTATGCAACATTCCCGATGTCGGTCTAGAGTGAGCGTGAGAGGAGCAGGATGTCTGAGTATGACATGCTTGTAATAGGGTTGTGAGCTAGGGACCAAAGCGCTGATATGCCGTGTTTTCTGGAAAAGAAAGGCAAAAACATTCGATGATGCTACGCGCGTCGCCGCAGAATGCTTATAGAACGTCAGCATAAGGGCCTCAGTGTGGACCGAAAGGTGAGGGTGTAGAGTTGCGCCTGCATCTCCAGCACTGCAGTAGGGGGGCCGTCGCCTACCAAGAATGGTAACTTGACACGAAAGAACTTAGAAGGTAGAGGCTGAGAAGCCGTCTCTGTTTATTATTTCTCTCATAAAAATAGTAAATTTCTAGGATTCAAGAGAATAAAATTTCATAAACAGTGGGGATTCCTTATGAATAATGTATGTACATATTCAGATAAGTTGATTACTCAACTACTTTATAAATACTCATAATAGGAACTGATTGCCACTCAATGGGGAAAATCATAGGAGTAAAATTGGCTATAGTAGCAAACATTTTTAGCAAAGCTAGCTTGGCATGAAAGGCAGATTACCTTATGATTAGTCAGCTTAACGATTCCTCTGAACATCAAATGTGAATGGGTTTTCAGGACTGCTTCTATCGACATGAAATGTGATCCAAAGAGCATAGAGAAGTGACGCTTTAATATGGATTATAGAGAATGGGGAATCTATGCACAATGCGAACTCCCACTCACGATCCCCAGCTCATACAAACGGCAAATTAAAAATTNAGTGAAGATGCAACAATTGAAAGAAGCAAAGTGGGCACGAATTAAGTATTACTTTGCTCGGAAAAAGTCTCGTCTCTTAACACCCCGAACCCGACTTTCCACACAGGAAAAATTTTAGGTTGACAAATACCTGCGTTGAGAATTTAAAAACTAAGGATATTGTTTTCACTAGGTTGGTTATTCTATTAATTCTTCTTCTAATAGAAACTAGTACATTCGAGTAATAATCACAAATTTTATTAAAACTTAAAAACGTTTATTCATATATGTTAGTGCTTTGGTTACGTTAGGTACGGTTAGGTTAGAAGATCGCGAGTATCATATAAAGCGCACGTCGCAATTTTAGTGTTAAAATATGTACAGTGCCTGCACATAGCATTAGCCAAACTATTTTTTTTATGTATTTCGAAAATTTCGAGCTCTAGTTTGGGGTTAAGAATGCTGGTGGTTCAGAAAATATGTATTCATTAGAATATTTAAACAGAACAGAACAAAATTGACAACTTGAAAATTAACTAAGCAAAGCAACGTATAGCCCAAACAATATGTGACCTTGACAGAAAACAAGTCTAGAGTACTTAGAGGTGTAAATTTTATTCGCAATAACAGCATGGAGTCAATTATTGTAACTGGAAACGACCTTTTACAATCAGTTCGTGGTACCTTGTTCCATTTTTGCATGCAGATGATCTCAAATCAGCAAGGTCGTTGGACTGCTGTGCCCAACGGTTTTGAATGTTCCCTACACATTTTCAATGGGACTGAGGTCGTGCGATGGGCTAGGCCCCGGAAGGACACTAATTTTCTTAGCTTCGTACAATTTTTTTGCTAATTTTGCCCAATGTTTGTGGTCACTATCTTGCTGAAAGATCCATTTGCCCCAGCCGCAAAATTGTCTTGCTCTCGGAAGCAGCTTCTGCTCCAGTGTCGGTCGGTATATACAACTATTCATTTTTCCATCAGTGATGTTCCCCAACACCACGGACATTAAACCAGCCCCACACTATGATGCTGCTGCCTCCTCCTGCTAGACGGTAGGGATGATGTCCTTTGGATTATAGACAGTCCCTATTTTTCTCCTAACGTGACGAGCGTTTTTTTCGGCCGAAAAGTTCCATTTTGCTTGTATAGGACCATACAACCCGTTCCCAAAATTCCTTTCCTTTGTCACGATTGTCATTGGTAAACTTGAAACGGTTTTTCACATGTTTTGTTGTCAGACCAGTTCTGCGTGGAGTGAAGGTACGTACACCCCTTCGATGTAATTCCCTAACAACCCAGTAGCAATTCCTCCTTGATTCCAGTTTTTTTATGTGCGAGTTGTCATGGGCTTTGTCACTTTACGCACCATATCGAGTCGCGAGCAGCCCTGGGGTCTTGCGAGGGGCTCCGACTCTTGGCAAATTGGAGATTGCCCCAATCTCTCGATGCTTCCGAACTATTGCCCCTATAGTTGAATATGGGACGATAATACGTTCATCAATAGGTTAATAGTCATTACGAAGCCCATTTATTTTATTTCGAATAGCTTCGGGTATTTCTTTCCCTATCAGCATTGTTTTCGCTGAGCATCCGTATTCAACAAAATCTGGTGAGGTAATGATCATGCCAATCGTAGTTGGTTTACGCATTACCTGTAATCCTGGAAGTTTCAGGAAGGCTTATGAAAAAGTTTTTAATAAAGATACTCAAATTTGCAAGAAAACAGCAATGATTTAAAGCGATATCATTTATGGCCAAAACACTTTTGACCCATATATTTTTTGCTTTGTTCATTTTCTGGTTGTCAGTAGATTTGTTCTGTAGTGTTTAAATACCGTGGTAAATATTTGTTCTCTGAACTACCTGTATTCTTTATCCCAAACTAAAGCTCGAAATTTTCAAAACACTCAAATATAGAGTTGTGCAACCCCTTACGTTCAGGCACTAACGCATTTGAAATCGAACTGAGTTGGGCCAACCTTGTCATCTTTCGCGGTTCCCTGTAATTAAAGCTCCAGGTCTCGCTCAAAACTCGGAAGAACATAAGAACGCATCTGGGTCAATATTCAGGAGTCATTAAATCAGAATTACACAACAATCCATCCCCAGGTTACTCAACCTGGTTCTCAAATATCCAACGAGGAGTGACCTCAGCAATGGTTTCACATATCCAATGGGGAGTTACCAGGCAAGTGGCTTGAGACCACTCTTTTCATGTGACATACTATGCATGCAACACGCTGGTAAGCCAATGCTTCAGTTTGACTTACCGCACATTGGAAATCTAGAAAAGACTCATTTTTCGTGAAATTTCTAGCAATAATTAAGAATTATTTAGAAACCTAGCGAGCCGAAAGTTTTGGTCAGGCTTCATAGACTTGCTTATGTTTTAAGAACGGAAAAATAAATTCATCTCGCTCCACACCATATAGTAACAGGATAAATCTCCTTTATTCAATACACCCTGAGCTCTCACGTAACTTTATATGCAAGTGAGTTCTTAAAAGGAACGTTTCAACGTGCGTCCAAGAGGTGTCACCGCATTCCTTTCAGTTATATTGTTCAATCTTATAGCAGAACATTTTTTTGGTAGTACAAATACATACAAAACGATGTTAAGTCATTAAAGTTTCAACGCCCAATTCATAGGACCACTATTGAGCCATTTCTTGCTATCTGTAGGATACTATGGCGAGACTTCAAAGGCACAACGACTCAGGTTTAGCAAAAATGGCGATCAAATTTCACATAAAATTATCACCCAATTTGAGAGGCGCGACAACCTTTTTAAACAACATGACGCCTAGCTATAGGTCACCCCAATAGGTCACAACAGCCCCTTGTACGAATAGCATACATGATACACCAGGGTGACAGTTTTTCCGACCACTGCAATATTCTGTGAAAAATTATTCTGCAAAAATTCTCAATATCGACGAAACACACATGCTGTAACAGACGACATTCACAAACAAAACCTCACAGACCCGCCATAAAAAAGTGCAATATAAAACTTTCACACTCACCACACCATGTATCTAGGTCGTTAAAATCCTACACCGTAGCGTATTCTTGGTTGGCAGAGGAAACAAATAGGAATTAGCTCTGCGTGCCTCCACTTCGTCGCGAGTTACGAATGAAGTTGAAAGACATATCCCAAAATCAACTTTTTAACAGTTTGAACAGTCAGGAAATAAAATTTCCTTCACAAGTAAAATAGAAATTTCAGAAAACTATGATTAACAGCATGAGTTCTCTAGATCATTTCACAAAATAGGTCACAACAAGATCAACAAGAGGCTTTTAAATTGCCGAACAGTAAATGACATCCAACTGTCATGGCAAAAAATTACAGCAGAATTATATACTAGGCCTAGTGGGCCAAAATTAGTATGCTGACAAGTGAAACAATGAGCACATGCAGCAACGAGAGAGCATCAACTTTTTTGTCGTAATCCGATCCCCCACAAAGTCAGCATCACAGGAGGCAAAAAAGCACTACCAGCCCAGGCATGATCTCACTGACTGAGCCTCGAAAGTTATCCAAATCGGAACTGTGCAGCAAGCGTTTTTACGGTGCCGATAATTACCCGGAGCATTGGCGAGGCACTACAGTTACGACTTTAGCAGGGGATAGATACTTTAGCATGGAGCTGCCAATAGGCACTCAAAGAACCAAAGAACCAGAAGATGCCTCAATAAAAGAAACAATAGCCTTACTGGAGACCATATTCGAGCAATCAAGCGGCCCGAGGTGTTCCTTGATCACAATAGCTCCGAGGAAGTGAGAGGAGAGCTTTAGCGTGCGCCTGCGAGGGCTTAGAATGATACCGAGGATATTCCGCCCACAACAATGGGGGCTAAAAATGCCTTCAGATCAGCTACACGGAATCTCTAATGAAAGGGTACCACTTACCGAAGGGGCATTCTTGTGTGATTTCATCGAGAAGAAAGTAAAAGAATTCTTGACATTTTCATACTCCTTTGATGTCAAGACGCATTGAGCGTCTTCAATTTTTATCAAATAATGCGACTTCCCTTTCACGAATAAATCTGCCTAATGAAGGCAAAGACGCCGGTATTGCGTAGATATGCTATTTCATTCAAAGAAAAATATTAAAAGAAGGAATGAAATTACTATCTCGGATTATATTCCGAACATTCAAATCTCTGTTGAGCAGTCCACTCTCAGTTTATTCTATAGTAACAAAGAAATAAACACTTGAAATTACATCTCCCCTTGTAAAAAAAATTTTTTATTGACTACGTTCACAGAATCACCCTCATGGCAATAATGACTTTGCTTACATGATTAGGCAATAGTTTCCTACAGGAAATCTGAATATCGGTTAGTTGACCGTAATTTTGTGGCTCGTACATCGAACTGTAATCATAGCGATCTTGCACGCACTCAGTAATCTACTTAATTGAAACGTCATTAATATCCTTTCCGAACTATGGATCACTTTTTTACATATTTGACAAAGAAAAGTCAGGATTAACACATTGACCGCGAAACGACCCACCGGTGGGTCGTTTTGCCCCTAGGAAAATAATATCATCGCAGCCACCGTGTTAAATCAACACAATTCTCCTAGCTTGTACGAAAGCTGCGGTGTTCCAACGCAATTTGAGTAGTAAAAAAAAACGCAGGAGCGCATCGCTACACGACTGGCTTGTTGCTGAAAATAGTGACAAATCCAAGGCTACCATATGAGCGAGGCATCGCATAGCGTGGTACCCCTGTAAATTATTTTGTGCGGAACCCATTTCGAGAGGAATCACCCACAACGTGGTAAGGTAATCTACACCTCAAATTAACCAATGGCTCCGGAGGTGCGCGCAAGGATTAATTCGATGAACGCGAGAACTTGTTGCAATTCCTTTTTTCGCACACATGTTAATCATGAATTTTACCAATACCAGTAACAAAGGCACGTAATAAAATATTTAACGATCATCAAAATATTTCGCTACCTTATTCAACAGAAATATTTGACATGTGATGTGTGTCATGCAGTTAACGGAATGTGCAGTGAAAATTGCACTGGCGCCTAAATCTTATAAGAAAAATTAGCAAATTAGCAATATCTCATTGATGTCACGAATTTTGATCATCGACGACAGAATCTCATTTCCTAACATTGGGGGTGGTAGTATATCATGTGAGCATCAATGAAACCTTTAAAATGATAACTGGAATTTCTATTGATAGTCAAAAATCATCACACTTATTTGAACAAAAAAATTATAGGAAATACCGTAGTTTCATCAATCACGCAACAAAATGAGCACCACGAAAAATGACACCGTAAATCAAAAAACTAGGCACTAAACAAATTCAAGTACGCCAATCTTACATCATGGCTTCCCATAATAAATTCTTCTTGATGTTTGAGCCGCCTTGTTTTTCAGGACGTACCCTGCCACGGCCCGCAGCACACTGCACAATGCCATCAGCGAAAGAGTGACCTCCTCTTCAACCTTTCCGCATAAGAAATTCCATGCCGTTCGCCAGCGAAATTCTCTTCCAGGGACCGTGTAACTCGTCACAGAGTCAAGATTTTCCAGACTCGTTTAATTAAAGGTTATGCCGGCGTCACGCGAAAACCCGAGTTCGCAAGTTTCGGTTTGCACAGGTCATTAGGTAAGTTAAAGGCAAATTTTGCTCGACAAAGGAACTATATGGATTAAGTAAGAAGAGCTATGTTTAGCTTCCCGATATCCTAACAGATCTATTTAACATTTATCCAACCACTACTCTTCACTCGCAAGTCTTTAATAACTTTGTTTTATTCAGAGCTTCTTTCGGTGAGTAACACTCACTGATTTTAGTGAACAACAGACCTTTACTCGGCCCGTGACGCAGCCTTGAACCGAAAGCCCCCTAGTGAGGGCGGCATCTTCACGCGGGTTCACGCTCGAGATGAAGCGGCGCAGTGCCTTACAAGCCGTGACCTCGAGACAATATCTCCTCGAGCGACATCCTCACCGAGTTTTACGGCCACGTAGAAGTGAGGGGTCGAAATCTCGACCCAAAAACCAGTTGTAGCAACTTCTCAGCGAAGGAAATATCGGAGCCTGACGCACTAGGGAACCAATACGTCTCTGAGAGATGTGCAGAACATATTGTAGGACATGCACGACGGGCGATAGCGCCATTGTTTTAGAATTGAAGTGAACGATTCGTTTAGCTTTTGATGACACAATGAAATTAATTCAAAAGTTGGGGTAGAGTTAAGCCTAAACGCAGGAAGCACAATGTCCCACTTTTCGACTGGCTAGATTTGACATCCAGACTGCATAATTTTGAGAAGCTTTACTAAATGTGAAACGGCCGGCGTTGAATCCAAAGCTATGATCAGACAGAGCTCAGGCTCAGTAATCATAAATCACTTCATTGGTGACTTTTGCAGGCGAGAGAGAACAATAAATGTTACCTCAATAAGAAATGTTTGTTAGATTGAGAGACTGGCGTGCATTCCTGTGTCGCTCTTCAGCCAGAGCTCGAGTTTGGCAGCCATAAATCACGTTGCGGGTGCCACCCTCAGAGACGCCGCTTCTTCATAGAGGCATGCGTTGCGAAACATCTCAATAAAAACGAAGCTTTGGAGCGTTATTCCTCCCAGGCGTCGCGCTACAACCGAAACAAAACACTCTTTCTGCATCGGAAGATGAAACAACGTCAGCGCAGCACAAGTTACGTCTTGGCATCACATTCATCTCGATACAGCCGCGTCATTTGGCCTGCATTAACATGCGAGATAAAAGTTCACAGCTTTAAGTAGAAATAAACAGTACATGCGTAGTAAATATTTAGGTGCACTTGAAAGAAAAACTCATTCTCAGATTGCCTTATCCGTAACATAAGCTGCAAATTAAATTATAGAACGCTCGCGAAGAGTTTAGTTTTTCTGTATATATACTCTTAGTAACATACTTTTTCATAACTACCATTCCAGCTTCAAAGAAATTTCAGCAAGTTCAATTCACATTAGTTTCGACAAATTAAGATAAATCATTCAAAAATTGACGTCTATTTTCATTCATCATGCTGACTTGTGATCTTGAGATTCAACAATTACAAATATCTTAGGGAAAATGGGAAAAAAATGAAATGGGAATATGTGTAACAGGTGATTTTTCCCTATGCAAACGGTGCAATGGGAGTGTTTGCACTAGACAGGTTTTTCCCACGCAAACGCATACGAGAAAAAAGAACAAAATAAAGTCATTATGCAGCAAGTGAGGTTGACAGTCACTTTGTCTGTAACATTATTCATAATTTTGCATTTTTTTCTTTGCTGATATTCATAGACTGTAACCGACATGGTTCGCTGGGCCCAGACAAGAAAAACAAGACTCGAGTGAATAAGAGCTCGAATTTGAGGAGCAAAGAATGAGCGCAAGAACTCTGTTTTAATGCCTGAATCGTCATTTCGAAGTCCGATTACAGCACTCTATTGATTGAAGATGTTTTAGCTTCACTTATGCTAGAATAAAAGCTCGACCGAGGTGTTCAGGAGGGTAAATTAATGGGCAAAAAGAGATTTTCATTCAAGTAAATTGTACTTCACAGAACATAATCGACAGGCTTTGACAATTCTCATCACCAATTTATGTTTTTAACAAAAAATAACCTGGAAAGAGGCACGAGGTTTGAGCTTAGTGCGGAGCTCGGTATCTTGGCAGCATTGAAATCTCCTTATGCATCGCCAGGGTTGGGCGAGCCAGCCAGCCAGAAATTCAAGGTTAACCTTTCGAGTCCTGAACATAAAAGTAACTTTTTAAATTTGTTGGAAATTTAATTACCTTGCTTACATGTCATTTAGAGTATCTAAATGTCTCAATGGTCAATTTTGATTACTGGTGTGTTCAGTAAAAGCGGTGCCGCTGTACAACTTTTCTCGTTTGGTGTTCCGAGAGAATGCCGACACTCAATCCTCTAGCTGAATAGCTGAAGAAATGTAAATAGTACAATAATACGCAGTAAAATTTGAACACGGAATTGAGGTGCCCATGCAATACTTGAAGGATTAAAGTAGCAGAGTAAATTCTCGCATACAAAGTTTATATTTCTCATACTATCATGAAATATTTCAGTTTCTACTAAGAATTTCTAAATTGCGCTATAAATTCAAAACCATGGTAATTTCCCAAAATCGGTATTTTGAAATACAAAGAAAAAATTCAAAAACTAATATTACATACGAGTAACGATGCCACTTTTCGTGTTACGAAAGCGAGGTTAGCCGAATATTAACAAAATAATATCGAGATCAGCTAAGATTTCTAGAACTGACAATTATGATCATTCAGATAACACCAAAATATAACACCTCTATGTTTCAGAAATTCTTCAGTAAAAATTAATAGAAACCATGACATTTTTCAAAAAGGCCATTCGAAAATTTGCACTTTACGAAAGACTATTGATTAACAGAGCTTATTACGAGAACGAAGGACCTCGCATAGGTATTGCACACTCTCATTCTGATCACAGCGCATTTCAGCACTGAACACTGCACTACGTCACGAGTCTGATCACAGCGCATCCCAGCACTGAACACGGTACTACGTCACGAGTCATACTCAAGTCCTGAAACATTCGCTGGAAGATGAAGACGTTCCATTTCACGAGGCCGACGCTAACCCACATAGCGAAGGTGTTCCAGAGCGCTCAATTTCGGCCTCTTGGACTACACTTGTACCTCCCGGTCCTCAGAGGGGGTGTACACACCACCGTTGAGGGTACAGTCAACGAATGTCGGTAAGCAGTGCGCGAAGGCGAGCGTGATATCAGTGGAACGCCTCTCAATAGTTCGCATTATGCTTTCACTGGAACGAGGGAAGGCTTTTCATAGCAACTTGGCTTATCTGTATGAAGTCATGCAACGACGCATTTTGAAACCATTGCATGCTTGCGGGCGGTAAGCGACTGCTCTACCTGCAAAACTGTACAGAAAATACTCTTTTCTACTTGAGAATACTCGGCTGGCTGTGCGTTACCATGTCCGAGCGGGAATACTTCGCTTTTGTCCTGTTGGTATATTGTGGAGAACAAAATAAGGTTACGCACAAATGAGACATATATATAACAGAATCATTTTACTGGAATGAGTTAATCGCACAAGACCCAAATATGAAAGTAACAGGCAGAGCACCAGAGAAATAATTTCATTCCTCAGAAAGACAAAATACACAATTCGTTGTTTCAAATAGTCGTGTATCAGGTACAGCATAATGCCTTTTGACAACCTAGTGAGTACTGCGTGAGAGAAAAAGAACTCAAAACACACATTTACAATTTCAAGAAAATAACACGCACTTTCAAGAGAGGCTTATCCTAATCGATAAGACAACACCCATAACGATCTTCTGTGGGAGTTGCAGAGGAACATTTTAGCTACCCTGTGCTGACACAATCTCTTTGAAAACACGATGATGGACTGGCGAGGGAAAGAAGAATGCGACATAATCCTTCCTTTCGTGTAGCAGAAGGATAAAAAAACTCCCCCTTATACAGAGGCACTAAGCAAAAACTAGAAGCCATTCGCTCAATTTATGGAAGCTTGCCACGAAAACGCCCAAACATGACGAGCCTTCGTCGAGTTCTCGGCAGGAGGAAGCAGTGTTTTCGTGCTATATTCTGGGGTAGTGAACTTTAAAATTGATCTCGTAATATATGTTTCCAACTACGAGATCAATGACATTTATCCAAAGCAACCGATAAATGTTACGTTGACACTGGACGCATTAAATAATGAACACAAACACCAAACTCCTTAAACAAGTTGAGAACTCGTTGCCACTTAAACTGGGCTTGATAAACGAATTCAACTGAATAGAGATGCTCGAGTCTTAGATGTAGCTCGTTCGAATCAATAATTACCTCCCACGTCATTGTAAATAAAAAGTATGAAGCTTTAAAATGGCCAACGCCAAGCTTTAACTCACATTAATCGGCTTGTCATCCTCGATGACTTTAGCTGGTGGAATGAATTCCTGAGTTTTTATGTTCCTTTGTTGTTCATGGCTGATAGCGTTTTATAATCAACAGAGTACTCATTCCATTACTTTAACTGGACATCGAAGTGCTTTAGACGGCGCTAAGTTGTATCATTAGACGCAAAAATGTACTTTCTTCAAGACGTACCCAAGGGCCGACCCGTGCAAGCACCTCTGTTGCGCCCTCCAGTCACCACCAGCAGGGACTCCCGGGCGTGAAGGAGCTGAGGGCCACGCTGTACATATTGGAACGAATCTAAGAGCTGCAAGTCATCGAAGTGTAGGGACTCGAGGAGTCCGTATTTCAACACGGTCTTTGAGTGACAATGATGCACGGGTGCCCTTCCCTTCCTCATTGTGCGAGGTGTTAATTTCTACACAAACCCAGCTTTAATTGAGGGATGGATCGATTACAGCAACTTTCTACTGCCGTTTATCACACGGCAGCAGCGGCGAGAAAACGTTCGTTTAAGTATCCTTCTTTGGCAAGCTGAGGAGCGAACCACAGAAAGAAAATATGACGTAGCATTTTCACAACAAAAAACATAAATGGGTAAAAAAAATGAGTCGCTGAAAAAACCCTTGATGTCATGTGCCACAACTTCTGCAATAATTCTGATGGTATGGCTTGTACTCTAGTGCAGTAAATTGGCGACCAGAAGCTGGCAACACTAGTATTGTTTCAATACAGAGAAAGCGTACAGCAAAAGTGCACTGAAGAGAGGGTCAAAAGTCTTCCATTGGTGCCATTAAGCGGCGAAACAACAGCCGATACGAGCAGTTCTGTGTTCACAATCAGGTGATGTTTTAGGGATGGAAGTCCTCTTTCACCTTTGGCTCACCGTACGAAAGGTGACCTTTTCCTGCATTGTTGCAGCAAGAGCAAGAAAATTTTTGAGGATCAGGGCATGATCGAACGAGTCATGCGACAAGCCATAATTGAACCTAAATCATAGCGCTTATCTATGTCAAAAAACTGCGTGTACTACCAAGACTCTTCCGCTTTTGATTTTAGATTACACTCCTCGTCACAAAGGTTCAAAATATACACAACAGTTTTACGCGTCATATCATCTACAGGAATGCAACTTTGAGAACAAAAGAATTTATTTTTTGCCTGCAGAACAATTTATCCAAAATTGTGGAGGTGAATTTAGGAGCAGTGGAACCGTATTTATTGGCGGTACCTAAAGCTATGCAGTGATGGGGAGAAATTTTCAAAATGCAATTACGTGAAATAACGAAAAAAATTAATATGAACGCACGTTGCATCCAAACTTAACGATGAAAGAGGCCCTTGCAAACCATAGCACGATAAATACTAACCTCAAAGGACAAGTACCGTGAATAGAACTTTCTGGGCACAAATGCGACGTTTATCGTTTACTTCTAACTAGTCGGACAGAATTGAAGGCATGAAAAACGAGCGTCCAATCGCGTCCCTCGAGTCATTAAATACGAACCGGAGTCCATCATTCAATAGATAGCACCAGCCTGCATTTAGGAAAATTCCAAAGCACAAAACAATTCCAGATCGGAGGCGATTCCAGCACCAAGACGAACGTAAAAAACGAACATTCCACAGATGCCAGTGGCAGCAGCTGCTGCAGCACTGCACTGGAGGCAGCATCGGTTCAAGCTGACGAGCTTCCATTATGATTCGCCCAGCAACCTCCAAGAAAAAATAAGGAGGCGCAGAAGTCATCGGAGAAACATGCGCTCGCTTTCTTCAACGCACGATGACAGATGTGCGTGTTTGCAAGCGGCCCCTCTCCCCCTGACGACAGATGTGCGTGTCCGCAGGTTGCTCCTGCTTCGCACCCGCGTTTAGGCAGAAAAAACCTGCGTTTTCGCGGGGTTATACGACGACGTACGGTGTGTGTTGGGGCTACGCATCTAGGATCCCGGTCGTGAGGCACCAGACTGACACACAAGTCAGTGTATGTCAGAAGACTGAAGAAACAAGTGCCGTCAGAAAGTTATGTGAAATAAAAAATATAGCAACGCGCGTGACATAATTCACACACCATTATTTATGCGCGATAGATTAGATTACTGCTTAGGATAAAGTTACCTATCCACGTAAAATGGGATCCAAAGATAGCAATGAGAAGGGACAATTAAGTATCGACTACAGAGAACGGGGAATCACTGCTCATAGAAAGAGTAAATTAAGATCAGAAGAGGAAAAAAGACAAAGAATAAATAAAGAGAAAAATGTGAACCTTAAAAGACGCGAATTGGGCACGAACGATACAAGTCGCGAAGGCTTATCTTATAGCTAAGGTAACCTAACACTACCCTTCATAGGGACCCAAGTCCCTATAGCATACGATAGAAAAACATAAATTGGCCCTACTGCTTAGCCTATGCCCCTCGGATGGGATTTCCGAATGCTATTTACCACCCGAGTTGGTCAATTGATTTTGCCGTACGTGTAGGTAAGCCTATTTCAAAAATCGGTCTGGATCACTCGTTATGAACCTGCAAAACCTTCGAAAATGAGTGATAACAAAACCTTTTGTGGGTCGTCCTCTTCGCAAACTTGAAATGGGTCTGAGCCCAGTGAAGATTAAATAGCTAACCTTTTGAGAACCGGAGGTAAGGAAGCGTACAACAAAAAATGCTGTAGTATTTTAATTCTGCAAGCATATAAAGCTGTAGTAACCAGAAAATTGCATGTCTAACAAGCAATTTTGCAGAAAAAACTTCTAACATTGTTAATTTTCATGTATGTAAATATTTGTGTCACAATTTATGTACTTAGTGATAAAACCTAGTTCTTTGCATGGGCCTCAAAGAGTCGAGACATACGGCGGTTCTAGGACTTAGGCCTAAATTCAGACTACGCGTCCGGGATGATACAATTTACGATGGGATTTGGGTGACTCCCCACTGGTACCCCGCAGGATCCAGTTTGAGAGCCACTTGTCTAAATCTACTTCGCTCATTGTACTAATGAAGAAGAACTTCGGCAAGTGCTTTAAAAATTGTCTCGTGACAATATTAGGGGGCTAGAAAGGTATTTATTTTCCTCAGACAAAGCGTTTTTTTTCAATCAAACTGCATAAAGTAAACACATAAGTAAGTAAACTGGCAAAAATCAATTCTAGTTTTCTTGAGCTCAATTATAACCGAACCGTAAAAAAAGAAAGCCTGCCATTGTTACCGGATGACCGAGATTTTGATCACCATAACATTCACGGCTCAGTCGCAGTCTCACTCATTACGGCGATCTTTGTAAAATTTAGATGGTGATTTAGAGGACGGGGCGCCACAAGGAGCAAACAATTCTGCCTTGCCGAAGATGCTCTCTGTTCGAGTGGCATGCAGTGCGGCAGTGCACCCAAGGCATGCAGTGCGGCAGTGCACGCAAGGCATG
>VOMN01002751.1:0-35129 GCA_014899125.1 Orchestia grillus
CTCTATTGCCTATGGCCTATCCTATGCCCCCTGAGGGGAAGTTGGATGTATAAATTTATATTTTTAACTACGTCATACGCAAGAGTAGAAAAATCAAAACATAGTTATAGGAAGGAAGCGACACACGAGAATAATGGAAAATAAATGTTTTTCCGACTAGGAAATCAAACTTCTAACCCATTAGTTTGGGACGGGCGAATGCGACAGCACGAAATAAAAGCCTGAAAAAATGGCCGAAACTGAAGTATGTGGAAATTGAACTGACGGTACAGGAAGTTAGAAAAAGAACGTACAAAGAAATGGTCTAAAACATTGAATACAAAATAAATTAGTTGAGTTTGAGAGAGTAAAAACTGAACTATTGAGCAGAGTAACATAAGTAAAGAGTTCAGCCGCAGCAGCTTGCATAACAAAGAAGTGAGAGTTGCTTGCAATAACAAATCGCAATGAAACACTAGGGAAAAGTTCGAGGCTAATCACAGGAAAATGTTCGGACGAGTGACACCGGGAATGACCACCCACTAATAAAATTTAACAATCGCTCTCCACGACAGACTCTTCAGCATCATTGCTTAAACAAAGCACAATTGATTGAAAATAAAACGGATGGTAATTTTCGAATGTCGAGATAAAAAAGCAAATGATGTATTAGCAAGGAAATCCTGTAACTTTCAAGAGAGTGGGTTAGATTCTCAGTTAGCTTAAAGCTCCCCATCCACATGAAATGTGATACAAAAAGAAGGAACCATTTAGTATGGACTTTAGAAAATGTGGAATCTACAAACAGGTGTGTTTCCACAGATGATTCCCTGTGCATAAAAACAACAATTTATGGAAGAAGAGGAAGACACGATAAAAAATAATCAGTAAAGAGGGCATCAAAATAGAACGAAGCCAAGTGGGCACCAAAGATAGAAGTCCCAAAGGCCTTTCTAGAGTGTAGGTAACCTAACGATTTCCTCCTGGAGACGCCAGTTTAAAAAGCATAGGACAGTCACGCCTAACTAGCCTAACCCTAATGCCTTTCCTATGCCTCTTGAGATGAAAGTGTACACTAGTGCCAAATGAATATGTTTCCGATAACAGATGTCGTACTGCGTTTAATAAAACTAAATACCTCTTTCTACAGACGACAAATGTTAACACAAAACTCAAGAACAAATTCTTGGCAAAAAAATTCATTGGAATTCCTGAAAACGGATGCGTGTGACTATTAATTGCAACCAGGCCCATGCAACGCAGGGGTCAGACCTGGCTCTGAGATGCTGCTAAGTCATTCACTCAAACAAACAGTTCGTTCATTTCTCAGCGAACAAACTAACAAAGATCTACCCGAACAACATAAAATACAACAAACTGTTATTTGAAGTCATGCATCAGAGGATTTAAGGAACACAAATGATGCGACGTCGGATTACGAGCTTGAGCACTTACCGCGATTCGATGACTATGCTCTGATTAAAAGGACTGTACGATAAAAGAGACCATTGCATACCAGCAGATCGACAAGAAAATGAATGCATAAAATATTAATTGAGGTTCAAATACAGTCATTAAAAATGCTCTGCATTTCCGACACCTTAACTCAAACTCTCGTCGCATCGAGTACAAAACTAATTATCATGAAAGGCTTTTTTTATGCGAAATGATGCCTCATGATTCACAATCCCAGAAATCTAAGAAAATATAGAATAATTGCATTCTTATACAAATGGATATTTTGTGATTTCCTTGCCGTACTTAATTTTGCACTTAGATATTCATAATTGCAAAATCGGAACTGAGTTCCCTTTCCAGGCAAGAGCACAAACAACATTCCAGAGCTCTAGCAGTAGCCTTAGAGGTTTTAGGAGGGGCCATTTTAGTGGGAAACAGGAGTATTCGCTCAGTTTAAAACAATTTCCTTTATATTTAGCAGGCTAAAGCACTTGGAGCTTCAACAGAAAACAATTTCTAATAAACAAAGTGAAATTGTAAGAAAGTATGGGACTTTATAGGTACACGATTTCTTACACACCGAAGTCGTGTATGATAGTAAGTTAAGAAGGAAGAGGAAGAAAAGTTAAAGAATCATCAACGAAGAAGGCATGAAAATGAAAAGAAGCGAAGTGGGTACGAAAAGTAGAAATCCCAAATACCTAACCATAGCAGAGGTACAGTGCCTCCCCTGGGGACGCGAGTCCCCATAGCAGACGAAAGACACATCTAACCAAACTAACCCTATTACCTATTCTGTGCCTCTTGAGGGGTAAAAGACTTCAAGCTCTGACGACATGACAGGCCAATATTCTTTGCTCATGAATGAAGGATACGAGTATTTCTCTGAGCTCAGCTGCAATGTTAAAAAAGCAATACTGAATACAACGGCTCGTCACTACGAAGCATCAAAATAAAAGAGGACTTAGTCTTCCTGAAACGGTTTTCGCTGTGAGGATAGAGTCTCCCTTCAAAAGATTCTTAAAAGTGTGGAAGGATTGACTCATGACTTGTTGAAAAATTAATTTTTTTGACAACTATCAGCAAAACAGTCAATTCTGCCAATGCTTGAGTTAATTTACTACCTCCAAAATTGCTGAGGCCAGTCTAGCTTTGCTAAAAAAATCCTTTCATCGATCAATTTACCTTCCATTCAGAGAAAGTTGCTGCTGGTGTAGAATATTGTTTTCTATCAAAGCTCTCGCCTTAGTCCAAGCCTTCTAAGTTACTCAACTTTTTTTCTCGCTGTTGTAAACATTCCGAAAACTTCATCCAAATGTACTCAGAAAACTAGCGAGTCTAACCCACCACGCAACTTTTCTACAGAAATTTAAATAAGACAGCCCACAATAACAACGCGTTCTGTTAAACGTCTCATTCATGCAAAATGGAAGACAATATGCCTGTAAGTTAACAAGTTCACCAATCGTTATCAAACTGATCATATACTCGTGTAAATAACCGCTACCAAGTAAATAAACACGAATAAATCTTTATGCAATACGTTAACAGTAAATTAAACGAATGAACACATGCATGCCAATGACAGTCGTGATCCTTGAAACATGAAAGAAGGGAGACCTGGTGAGTACTAAATTTAAATGAGAAAAATTCCACGTACAAATGACCCCCTTAAGTGATACGGTAGAACGGTTAGCAGGTCTAGATGAAGCCGTAATTTGGAAAGCGGTTCTACCAAAAATTGTACAAGTTTATGAAATCACAAGTTCCTCTTCAATTCAGAAGTTGTTCGAAGCATTCAAGAGATTAACTAGCGTGCATCAACAAAAATATGGTAACTTTATACACCAGCAAAGGCACGCAAGTATTGTTCTCTCGAAATTCTAATCGGTGCAAACTGTAATTCCTACACTCATTTGTACCTTAGTAATTTTGTACTTTTGCAACTTTATTTAGTACCGGAAATCAATTAGAAATGACAAATCGATAAACCTTAATTTTCAAGTAAATACTTATAAAAGTTAAACATAAATTTTCTTCACACCACAGGCGTACAAAGTAGGTCCGATCTAAATTGTGGCCATGGCCTTCACCAAAGTGGTGGATCATATCTTCCAGAATATAAAAATTATTTTCAGAAAGCCTTCAAAATGGCGCATAGTGTCTACACAACTTGAGACTACAATACGTTATTTGGAGCGCAACAACTTTTGGCAGTTACCTGGAGCGTAACAACTTTGGGCAACTGCATGCCTCATAAACAACGTCATTGTGACGATTGCCGAAGGTAAAATTCAGAAATAGTGATAAAATACTATCAATGCGAGTGTAATATCACCAAATACAGCGCTCTGAGAAAAGCAACCGCTAGATGCAAAAATGTCGAGCACTTTATAAAATAAAAATGTCTTTGAAACTCTTAACACGAGTTAATGACTCGACTGACAAAATTAGGCCCTCCCATATTTAATTTTCTACGAACAGCGCCATGTATGTTAAGTCTTCTGATCAGGACAGGCCTACATGGCGAGCAGCGTTTAATGTAGAGGTTAAGTTGTATTTTCTAGGAAAGAATAAAGTTTAATTCTGCAGACAATAGCCAACACATCCTTATCATTACGTACTTTGTAGAATCTATCGAAGAAATCAGACTTTCAATGCTAATAATATACCAGGTCACTATTTGAGTGCGAAGTCCTGTGAGGCACACACGTGCAAAATCTTCAAAATTCATTGCCTAATATAAGTAGGCGTGTCAACAGTACTGAAATCTCTGCTGCGTTAATCATCTCCGTTTCAACAGGAGCACCTCGAGACAACAATGACTTGTTTTAGTTACAAATTCGAGTCATGAAACGCCATCGTTCGAATGAAACTACTGGTGCTGCGGTTACCTGCAACATCGGCATCGTGGACAAGATTGTCATCGTCAGAGAGAGGATCACAACTGCCTGGCGAGTCCACCTGGGGCACTGCAGAGGAGAACACGTCATGCGTACAACAAACACGGCTCAAAAACACAAATCTCTCGAAAAATACCCAAGAAAAAGTTTTGTCAAAAGTTGCTGACATGGATGAACGATGTGTTGAGGGGCGTCTAACCAGGTCACGAGGGAATGGAGGAAACGTGGAAGCAAACAATAGGATCAGGACGCTTAGGGGTTTGAACTATGGGGAGTAAAATACAAACAAATAAATTCCATCTCGGTAAAGAATAATAAAAACATGCATTCGTTAGGTCTTTTTAGCGAGAGGAAACCGGAGGATGCTATAGCAGCATTATGGAACATTCGTAAGATTTCGATTAGGAAAGGAAATTATTTATAAAATATATTGATAGGAGCTAATGGACACTTGAAAGTTTATTTATGATTTGTATTCCGTAAAGCGAATTATACCATGCTTTCATAGATTCCGTTCAGCCATTGCAAATGACACAAAACTACATCATACGAACAAACAGCTCAATGCACTAAAAAAAAATCACAATCATCAATATGGAGAAAATAAAGACACCATATTCGAACGTTTGCCCTCCGTTGATCAGAAGTCCTTAAGCGATATAAGACATGATAAAATTTCCTTTTATTAACTGGATTTATCCTTTGCAATAAAGAGTAGTTCAGAAGAAAGACGAAACCAGATAAAAAAATGAAACCTACTCCTATAAAAACACTTAATTTATTGATGTTATGCTACTCAAAAAACAATGGGTAGTCTAATTAGAAGAGATGGCCAAATCAGCACACAGTCCTTATAGTATGCAACAGCCTATTGACAATGACTGTTTGGAAACAAAATACTAATTTGGTTTCATTATGATAACATATTTCCTTCCCTCAAGTCACCCTTCTGGTAAAAGACCGCTTCAACTGTACGATGCTCGAAGGAATAGAAGTAGGACGCATAGACTCTGTCCACCTCCCCTCAAATGTCACCGCCCCCACACGAGCTGAGCTACTTTCATTGTATCATAAATGCAATGTTCAAGGTGTAAATTTCGTACATCATCTAAGGGATGATGGTAAGTATCAACTAATTTCGTAAGATCTAAATGCAAACAAAAGCGGTGAGACCGAAAGAGTAAAGGGTCAGTAACATAATGCATAGAAAAATTAGAAATGAAACTTTTCCATATCAATCTCAAAATGGACCAGTACAATAATACTAATATAAATAAAATAAACACGTAGGATTTGGATGAAATAAGCATGCAAACATTTTAAAAAACATGCGTACATAACAGTACATTAATATTCTGATTAAGATAGAAAAAAAATCCACAGATTTTGCAGTAGGGCTGACTGAAAAGCGTCTAAAATAACGCGTAAGGTAACAAAAGACGAGATTTAAGAAACTAAATAACGAAAAGCAACAAGAAAATGGTATGCAATCAACTATCTAACCCATCATTAATCAAGCATTACAACGTAGAGCTTGACGAACGATATTTTGCCACGCTTGTTGATTGCGAGTGAATAATGTTTTGAGCGTTTCTCGGGTCAATCTTTTCGTGAATTCTACTTCGTAAAATAGTCGAAAAAGCGGTTTTTTGATCTTGAATTTGAGTGCATATCTAATTAGCATTTACAATTTATGACGAATAAATTTTGGTATAAATAATAGCAATGCACCAAAGGCCAATTCGTAACTGTTTCTTAAAAATTGTGATTATCGGAAACACTACATCATGAATTACGATGCGACAGATATAAATTCGTAACTTTTCACAAGCAGAATGAAAGCATAATAATATTTTACTAGCACAATTATAATAAAACTAAACATCTCATGTTGACAGATTTACGAACTCATTTCTCCTATCAGAAATAGGGCATGGCAGCACAAAGAAAATAATATGTGTATATATATATATATATTTAAGCAGCAACCACATGACCGTGGCAGCGGACAAGCATGCGATGCAAGCACTCAATACAGCATTCTATGGTGTGTCCAGCATGACACAACGCCTGTGGCGAAGCGAATTGCACTAACAACCTGCAGCTCAGTAAACATAGATAGGAAACATGATCAAAATACCGATTATATCAATGGAAAAGCAAGATTCTTACGCTAGGATTTTGATCACTGAGATCGTCTCGTATTGAAGTCCAGAGCATATACGAGCACACCGCGCTAGCACTCGCCATATGTACGATTGTATTTTATGGCATTGACGCAGCAAGCAATCTACTAATACGGACTTTAAAACTAAGCGGAAAAAAACAATGTAAGACGTATGTAATAAGGAACAGTGTAGAAGTACATACGACTGTCAAGGGACAAGAAGGAGTCTGCCCCTTGAGGATGTGGTGCCTGGCGAGAGACACCTGACCACAGTACCGGAGACGGAGTCAGGTTCGCACTCTCATAAAACCGTCACAAATACAAGAAACTGTTCCTCAAACATCAAAAGTTTCTTCTAGGTGTGTACAGGTGATCCTCGAGATATCAAGTACTTATTTCAAGCCCCGTTTGATTTGTGTTGAAACTTTTTTGCTTAAGGTATTCGAAATACTTTCCATAGCACATATTTCGAACACTTGGAGCTAATAATTTGAGCGCAAATAATTGATGCTGAAAATAAGTACGTCTTACCTCGAAGATCGCCTGAACTTTACCTTGTTGAGGAGCACAAGAAGGCAGATTGCAGATCAACAAGCTCATTTATTTCATAAGACACTTTGCATTGGACCTTCAACTCATGCGAGCTCCATGCAAGCCTTACCGTGATGCATACACGCTTACTGAAGCTATGCCTTCTCGGCCTAACTTGTTTTTCCTCTGATTGTAATTTCATTTTACTTTAAAAAATATCAACTGCAGTGCATTAAATAACGTTCAGGACTTTCAATTATGTTCCAGTTTATAAATATGAATTCAAAAAATTCACAAGCTTATAAAGTTTCTACATATTAAACATAAAATTCTTTTTAGACTATCATCCATTTCATCATCTCAATAAAAAGAGATTCTGTAAGCCAATATCGCTTCCTAATTAATTCTAATAAATGGTAAAACTCAAAAACCCAATTGCTTGAATTTAAAGTGGCAGCATTTTGATTACCTCGTGTTGCTAGAGGCCCTGAAAAAACTTTGAGTAATGTAGTTGGTACATTGATAGCTGGTCATGATACTTAACGGGAATTAGAGACCCGAGGAGACAGATCTAGTGAATAACTGGCAAGTTATTCAGTAGACAATATTAAATGAATTGACGGAACTAATAATCAAGGAATTGCTGTACGGAAATTCTAGAACTGCATAATTTAAGAATACCACTGGATTTACCTCTTCTCAAGTGAATGTAAACAAATAAAGTAAATATTTTACGCATTATCTCCGGCAGAACTTTAATAATATGATAACTAGGAAATAAATACTCATGAGCTCGATTAGAAATTTGATCCGCAACCCGAAAGAGATTAAACAAGTTAACTACCCATAAATTTGTCGACAAAAAACGCATCACTCGGTACCTCATGAGCAAAATGAAGTCATTAATAAGCAAAGCGTTTAAAAAATAAAACTTGAAGAGACTCAGCGCTTAAACAGCCCACCGGTGAGTCTCGACTGCCACCCAATAACGACGTTCCTCAAATCTCGGTTACAGCCTAACGGACACACGCTCGCGCTGTCGGTGCTCAACATTAGCCTGTGATTTTGTACTTAATACAAATGTGTTGATTTGCAAGAGCCAGGCAGAAGCAAGATCTGGTTGACCAAAATTGATCATGTACTTATTAGTGTCACGAACATTGTGCGCCTAATACTGCTAACATTCCCTTCAGGATGAAATTGACGCTGAAAACTAATTGACATACGCGAAAACCATTTGAAATGAAGCATTGAGGAGATGCATTATCTTCGCTTGATGAAAATATGCGTTTATACATGGATAGTCCACCGACAATCAGCATTTAACTTTTGAAATGAATTCATCAACTGTATTCAACGCTTTTAGAACATTCTTCGCCCACCGTTGTTTACCGAACATAAATGAAATTATTTGAGCTCGTTGCTAGCCCTAGGTAGCAAGTCTATTTAATCAAGGTAACTGAGGAATTAAAAAGTCTGCGTTGCCAAGGAGAGAGTTACAAAACTTAAAGTGTAATGCATCAATAACCTGTCAAAGGTCACTGCCAACCATGGCGTAGACGCTATGGTCGTTGCATTCGCGCAGTCACTGCTGACTACACGGATCAAGTGAACGCAATGGCTGGACAGAGACCGTTAACAGGTTAAGAACAAATGCTATTCAGTTAAGAACAAATGCTATTCAGTTAAGAACAAATGCTATTCAGTTGAGAACAAATGCTATTCAGTAAAGAAGGACACCAGTGACGACCACATCAGAACTACACGTCGGTGCACTTACTGTTGAGCAGCGTGTCGCCCTTGTGGGCCTGGTGCACGCGGTGGTGGCTGATGGCGTCCAGGGAGGTGGCCGGCCGCATCTGCACCCTGCCGGGGCTCTCGCGCGCTTCTGCGAACGAGCCGAGCTGCGCCGGCACAACAAAACATTTTAACCCTCTATTCCACAGATTTTCTTAAAATCCAAAAGGAAAAGAACAGTAATTTTGACGGAAAGACTGTATAATTTTAGGGAAATGTGTCAGATGTGATACAAGGTTCAGTTGAGAGTTTTTTAACCTATTTTTATATCACTACCACGTGAATGGGCGGACTAGCCTCTGTTAGTAGCTATATTGTGCTGGTATTTTCCTTTTCTTCGATCGTTTCATCGTGTTACATCCAAACTAAACTGAATATAGGAATCGAATAGAAAAAGCAGCAATAACAGAACGAGCTTGTACGTATCAGAATTAAATAACTCGTTCAAACCATCTTTAAACATTACAAAAATCATAAAATAATCATATTCTTTTCTTCCAACAGATTTTTAAGTTAATTTTATATTTTTCTGTTCTCTGCAGTGTACAATTACAGGTATAACAGCAATACCAAGCTCGCAAGCGAGCAAAAAGCTTTGCATACTTTGCATTTTAACAGAATAGCCATCCAGTCCCGGAGATATTGTTCCGGCCTCTCGGTACTCCTTCAAATAGCAATCATCCGCCGTAACAACTGAGGGGATACTTTAACGGGGAGAAAGAGCCCTTGGCTGAGCGAGTGAAATCTGTGGGATGTAGTGGACATATTGAGCATGGCAGTATTCAGCACAGTAGACACAGCAGGCTTACTGCAGGGAGCTCGAGACATGGTAAAAAGAAATATAAAAGTGGAACAAAATGCTTACTAATCGACAAAGTTGAAGCAGTAGCAGTATCTCACAATAGGTGCACTCGTGTTGATTTAACAGGAGTCATTAGAATGACTCCTGTGGAGCTTATGAATTATACCTGCCTTTGAACAGCTCCACATTGAACAGAGATAACTTGGAGGATTCGTCCATAGAGTGCGAAGGCGAAATAAAATCAACGCAGAAATAAAATCAACGTTGAAGCAAAAGAAAATTGAGGCTCAAGAGTGCCGTTTGAAAACGATGAAATGATAGTTCGTCGCTCAGATCATAGTCAAGTCCTGGTTCGTTTGAATTAAGTGCGAGGTAATTGCAAAGAAAACGAATCCCTCCTGAGAATCGTATCTCTATCGATTAATTGAACTCAGTTAATAAAAACATTCTTCACTGAAAACATCGGCTAGGAAATTTAATCTTCAGGGAACAGTTTAATAAGATCAAAATTCGACAAAAAGCTCTAGCATTAAAAACTTCTCTGAGAATATTTGCAACTCACGCTAACATCTTCATCACTCCCCAACATATCAATCTAAAATCTACAATCAGAGCTTATCGAGTTCTAAGTTAATGTACCGACTCATGGAAATTTTACGTCACATTAACTTTAGTAAAAAAAAACGAGAATACATGTATTGATTAATAACGTTCGCAAGAATCGTAACAAGGAATTTTTCGTATATATTTATTAAAGAAACTTAGCTTTAAAAATTGTATAACTGCAGAAATTTGGTTTCAGAAAAAAAAAATGTAGAAGAATAAATGGGCAAATAATGGGCCGAATACTTGAATGCACTATTCACCTTAATTATTTTCATGTAAGGTGATTTCTAGAGAAGAACCTATGGTTCGTTTATTGTGTAAATTTTTCTTTGTCAAGTACTTTAAATACACCGATTCTAAAATTGTAAAAAATATTTTGCTTTTTGTATTTTAGCAATTGGAAACATTGATCATTTTTCTTTGGAGCCCCAATGAAACGGCGTCACTAGGTCCAGACCCCTTTTACTCTGGAAGGGCAAAAATAAGCCTAGCCTCAGCCATTCATTTCTTTTACGAAGTATCAAGGGCGACGAAGAATTTTCCGATCAATTAGGTTGGGAGTTGGAAGCCAATTCTGAGCAGGAAAAGGATGGTCGGCAGTACCATTAGCTGATGGTCGCCCATGCAGAGGTCGTCAGTGCCCACAGACCACCGCTAAATGAACGATGCCAAAAATGCAGGCCCATGGTGTCGGCGCGACTGAATTACAGGATGCAGCGAAAATCATCGCTGCAGTGTATGAGAGAATATCAAACTGAGGTTGCAGCACGAAACCAATAACGTTACACTGTTTTTTCGCAAGATTCGTGCTCGAAAATAGATTAATTTAAATAACTTTTTATCGTACACATTTTAATTAACCACCAATAAAAGAAGTAGAGTAGTAAAGTTATGAATGAAGTAGCAAGGAAGATTAAACCGTTTTAGAAAAATAATTTCCATACGTACACTTACATTAACAGGTCTACGTATAAATATTACGAGATAATCAAATGCATAAATGCGCTGGCTGACAATGTTCTAAACTGAGAGCGCTCGGTCGCTGAACAGTAAATACATGACTGCGAGTTTCAGATGTGCATCGATCTAACATTTGTGTACCATAATACACGTATACAATAGACACAGAGCGTAGGAAAAATGAGGTACAAAATTTCACACTTGTAAGAAAGTGGCAAACTAAATACTTTTGCCTTCATGAACCTTGGCAAAGAAATTTTTTTTTGAGATATTAGCTGCTCAATGTTTGAAAGGAGGATATTTGAAAAAATGCTCAAAAATAATTTATTTATACATTTACTTTACAGAAATTGTTCAAAGTTTCAACCACCCGCATCGATTTCTGGGGACACATGAAAAGCCTTGCTGATTCAACATCTGTAGGTCAGATGAAGATCTCGTAGCAAGAATTGCAGTGGCTTTTAGCGATATTTTAAAATGCAAGGCCTTTTCTACAGTATCCGGCAGTCCTCAAGTCGAAGCTATCAAGCGTGCATTGATGGGAATGGGGAAAACTTTGAACAATTTCAGTAAATGAAATGTATAAATCCCTTATTAGTAAGCAATTTTGTTTTCAAATATCCTCCTTTCAAATATTAAACAGCTAATATCTCAGAAACTATTTTTTTTTGCAAAGTTTTGCAAAGACAGAAGAGTTTATTTGGCCATTTCTGGTAGGTGGGAAATTTTGTACCGCTTTTTCCGTAACATCCTGTATATAGTACAAATAGACATATACGTACAATTGAAATGATCATAACGTATAACAAAGTTCAACTCAATCTCTTGATGTGACAAAACCATTGATATTTTTGAATGTCCTTTTTTGACTTTTGCAACTGCTTTAAACGGTAACGTAGGCCAAAGTACGAGCAGGTACATTGATACATGTAGATGCCATTAGATGGGAATGCCTATCTTCACCGCAAAACGGATGACCCGAGCTCGCCCTAACTTACAACGATGTACACAAATTGACAACCCCCCACTTACTCTGGGCCCGCTGCCTCGAGAGCACGTGGTGGCGAAGGAATCTTTCCTCTGCGATGCGCCGGAATCCTTGCGCCGCCAAATTGGCAGAGAAGCTTTCCGGATTTCCTGAGCGAGTCCCCGATTGGGAGCGAGGGTCTCGGGCTGCGCCTGTGGAAGACAGAAGCGTTGTCGTTAGAAAATGATTGACTCCGTCAAGCAGGACTTCGTCTAATCGAGGCAATACAATGCACAGAGAAAACCATCCTCGATTGAAGGAATACATCATCAGCTAGGAAATTCAGTTGAGAGGGTGCGGTCAATTAAATTTTTTGCTCAACGACCATGATTCAGCTAACTGTAACGTGGAAAATATCGGCGCTCGCCTGAAACTCATTATGAGCGAATACAACTCGTCACACTTGGTGCAGTCGGACATTCACCCATTGCAAATCATCAACCATTGAAATGCAGACAGTAATCCTATGTTTTGTCATTTAAAAATTATATTTGCACTCTTTTATATTGTTATACCAAGTACATTTCAGCTGAGGTAAATTTAAACATGAGCAAGTGAATTCTACCTAATGAATATTAGTCTAATAAGTTGAAGTCAGACGCGTATTTTTCAAGATGTTATCAAAATTTATACCATAGAATTTGGATTCCACTCGAGTGTACCAAATGTGTTATGCAAGAAATTGTACAACCAGTTGAGTAATTATTTGCGACATAATTCCAAGACAGTTTCCATTTCTTAAAACAGGAACACAAAGTTAATTTGATGCTAGTGAATAGTCTTAGAAAGGTGGACGTGGCGGTCCTACCCTCGGCTACTTTGCATCGGATCGCCTGAATGAGGGGCCCGGAGGTGATGCAAAATCGAGTTCAACGTTGCAGCCGAGAGCTCCAAAGCCATCATCGTAAATTTTTATAGAAAAGTTGGCCAGCCCTGAGAAATGCTGTTCGGAACGGCTGAAGAAGCAATGACGTTTTATAAAATGCGAGGAACATCGTGACGCCAGCTTATCCTGCTGAAGCCTACAGCCACACGTGGAATAGTAGAAGCCATGACGTAGGAGGTTAGTCGCTGAATCAGTGAAGTTAAGCCGGTTTTTAAAAAGAAAACTTAAAATTCGCTTTTATGAGAAGTATGGTGTGTTCAAGGATATGGAATTTTCATAGCGGAAAAGAAGTTGAACTCCATAAGATACTGAGAAACTTTAGTCGAAATGGCACTCAAAATTCAATATCCTGAGTTTCAAGGGGAAAACATATCAGAGAGCAGGATCGAAAGCATTCGTGTAGGCTAGGACTTTCACACAACTAACGACAGCCTTGCTCACTATGTGAACGTAAAATGACTGCAGGAGCACAGTAATGCAAAATCTACACAACAGGTGACCATAGGATACCCTAGCATTGCTCCCGTACACTGCGATAGAAATATATTTAACGATTACTTTCCCGGGGGATGAGTTCTGCAATTGCCACTGACGCTATAAACAAACGTGCCTTTCTTTAAAACTGCTCGCAAAAATTGATATGAAAATACGTAAAGAAACTAATAATTAAATTATGAAATAAACACTGAAACAATATTTTGTGATAAAAAGTTTAGCTTTTTAACTTAATATCTTGAAGGATTATCTTCTCAGCTGTATTATACAACACTGCACTGAAACACAAAATTTCGTAAGGAATAAAAAAGATGTAAGCTCAACCTAGAAAAACATGACTTGGAGTAGCAGAGCGACTGGGTCGATCACGCCTCACTGTCTGGGCACCAAGTTGTAGCTTGGAAGGGTCTTTGTTTTGGTCCATCATACGTTATCATTTTACATGAGAGGAGGTATAAGCTAACCACGCCAAAATGTGCCAGCTCAACTCGTCTGTGTATGTTTAAGGCTAGGAAGGACGATAACAATGATGAAACAGTGAGACCTGGCGACTCTTCTCACTGTCTTATTTATCAAAATCGCTGAGCACCTCAGGTAAAAAAATAATAAACTTACTATTTGTGAGATTGTAGCAAGCCTTGATGAATTAACACAATCTCATTTCTAAATGACATATAAAAATATCCCAGCAAATAGGTAATATTAGTAGAAAATCATGTATTACCAATAAAGGTTTTTATCGTGAAATATTTTCCCTTCATTTAAGGTAAGCATCGTAACTTAGTGCCGACCAACTCCAGCCAATTACGAAATCAACTTCGAGTTCTCATATTTTCAGGCACAGCCCGCTTGCAAACTAAAATTATTCGTGTGATTTATCAGAGGACTTAGCGTGTCATAAGAAAATTCACGTATTACATTATAAATGATCATAAAACTAAGCTTATTGTCGTAGCGCCAGGTTGTGGAGACGTTCGATCACCTAACCTCATTTGTAATAAGAAGGCGCCCATGAAATTTCCTCCATTCTACACAATCATGTATTGTTTTTAAAGTCTTTTCATCTATCGAGCTATTCCAGAACTGTGGTTCCTAACTACAACAGAACAACACCTGAGAGGAGAAAGGCCGGTGGGCGGCCCTGTGCAGCGGCGCGGTGTCTGGAGGGGCACCTGAAGGCCCCAGCGACGCCAGCCCAGGCCTCCCCAGCAGCGGGTCCCGCTGATCGCTCTCGTCTCCTCGAGCTCTGATCATCAGCAAAAGATTACCAGACACGGGCATAAAACTCGGAAATTGTCGGATTGAATATGTTAATTTTTCAATTAGATATGGTAAAATTAGACGAGTCATATACGAGTAGAATATAAAATTTGCAACTATATTTGAAAAAGCGAGGTCAGAGATCACATTTCCTTTAGAATCGTTTTAAAGTTCGTTTTGAGAAACACGAGAAAAGCATAAAACGCAAGCACAAATATGTAAATGAAAAATGTCACCAAAATGTTTTAGCCTTTACCTGAAGTCCTCATCCTCTTCCTTATAGACTTGACTGACAGACGAGGCATTACTACTGATGCCTTTGGCAGTGGGACGGCTTGACACGCTCGCTCCTCCGACGCTCCCTCTCGCCGAAGACAATCCGGAGTTTTTCACGACAGCTTCAGCATTATCTTTACCGTTCTGAAAACTGTTACAAACGCCTTCTAACTGCACAGTTTTTTTGCGAGGTGAAAACGTAGGAGATTTCGTAGACCGAGAGGCGTCCGGAGACGCATCAGGAGAAGAGGGAGACCCGGCATCTCCGTCAGAGTTCATGTTTTGATCCTCTTCCACCGATGGGCTTCTGTGGTCCAACCGCCCTGGAGAGGGCTCTCTGGAGCCTTCTTCCCCTGGCTGGTCCAGGATGGGATCCATGCGGGATGTGGACCCGGGAGTGGGGGGTTGCGTGCTGCACCTCGGAGACCTGGCTTCTCTTCTCTTCGAGCCCATTCGGAATGACTGTCTGAATGATGCTCTAGCACGGTGAACTGAAATGGAAACAAGAGAAGTGCATCAATTAATGTGAAGTTAATGAATGTCTAAAGCTAACCATACACTAGATGAAGGATGATCAACCCTTGGGGCTTGCAGTTCAAATTTGCAACAGGGAATCTGAGCAGAGAAAGTTGAAATGCAATCGTTTTAACACTTGGGATACAAAATGTCAACCGGAGCGACCCGCATGATCCATTCTTAAGTTTCTACGTGAGTCCTACACGGTCAGACAGCGAGATGAGTATCTCATGATCAAATCACACCGTATCACATCATCTATACATTGCTTGTCAGGCAGACTGAGACTGAGGACGTAACACTGACCGAAACATTTTGTCACCTGATGCACATTCTACGATTCAACTCTCGTACAACGCCACAAACGCAGTCATTCTGCAAAAACTACTTTACACTGACAAATATGTAATACAAGGATACACCAACGAGTATGAATCTAACAATTAAATAACTGTATTGTTTAAATACCTGTAAGCATGAATTCGGAAATAAAATGAATATCTGAAAAAATTTGTTCGTTCCAGGCCAAATACAATGAAACGAAGCCATATTTATCGCACAATAAAGGCAACGATAATGACGCAAATGCATTTGAACAGCATACGCATTTCACATACTTAGTAACTAAGCTCGTTTGTATATATTTACAAAGAGTTATGTCAGATCTAAAAATGAATAATTAAACGAAATAAAAAATAACATATAATTCAGAATAAAAGGTGAAAAATTAAACATTTACAAATTATTCAACAATGAAAAAACAAACATGCATATTACTGTTACCGTTTCTTTTCCAGCGTGAATAAAACATGGCTTACACTACGTCCGACACATTAATAATATTTTAATTCAACTCTGAAGACACCAACTGCAGCGTGTCCCAGCCCACAAGCAATCACTCTGTCCGTAAGACTGACACGCGCCGGTGTGTCACTGAGCTGTTAATATTTATTAAATTTTACAATTATTCATTAAATCTAAATGCGTATGAACACAACATAGTAGAGCTTCTCAAAAAAAGGAAGGCAAAATTTACGGATGACATAATTTATAGAACACAAAATAACTGGAATACCGAGAAACAAAGAATTTCTCATATTCTGTTGTTCTAAATGCTTTCCCGAATCAATTCTTCGCAAATCAAACTTAGTGTGTTTGTAAATCAAGCAGCTTTTCCTCCTCTTTTCAAATCAATAATATTTAATTCCGTTTATTTCGGTTGACCGACAGTGTGAATATTAGTACATATTCGGAATAGAGTTTCATGTTTAGGCTCAAAAAATTAAATAAATTTTTCCTACTCTGTTGGAAGACAAGTTTGCACTAGTTTTTAATAACTTAAGTAATATAAGCAGAAGGAAAACATTAGAATTATTTAGATAGTTCTTCCTTTCTTGCCTTGCAATGAAAAAAATGCTATCGCGAATACAGAGTTAGCCGACACCTGAAACGGTTAGTATTTGGGTAGCTTCTCCGTGTGTCCCACGCTCGACATTACACATCGCTCATCCCATTGCATTAAGCATTGCTAAACACAATCGTAGCTAAAATATACCACTTCAAATATATAAATGCACAGGCGCATGTTCGATTGATTTAACAAAAAGATGGTTGTCAAAAATGGCCGCAACTGAGCATAAATCGATTAGCTTAAACTCGAAAAAACCAAATGATAATAGTAACCTGAAAAACACCATCTTAGGATTTCAGACATTCACTGTATGAAACTCAATAATAATACCGTATATTCTTTTATTAAATATCCATAGATTAAAATCTAACGCTTAAGAAGAAGTCGCTGAAGAAGTTTGTCCGCATTAGGTGTGAGCATTTCAAGTACACATAAATCGGAGAAGAAAATATCCAGATACAGCATTAATTAAAACACGTTTGCCGATCGAGTACCGGGTTCTGAGCAAAGTTTAAGGACTTCCCTCACGATTACGATCGAGGAATCATAAGTGGAGAAAGGCAGTTTTCTCATTAACTGAAGCACCAAACTTGCAACAGTGTACGTCACTGACTTCGCTAAGATTCGCTCGGGATAGTTTTAAGGATAGATATGGGTCGGGAGACAACTGGGATGGAATATATTGTACAAAGATGACGCTCAAGTGAGGAGGAAGTGGCAGAAGAGCTTCAGCAAGCATTTAATGTATATTCTTCATGAAAGCTCAACTACGAACTTTGGTATCGTGAGCAGCCGTTATAGACAACAAAATCTGCGAATAAATGCAAATGAAAATTAAGTGCTTTTGTTCTAACGTACGGAAAGCGCCTATTATTGCTCATTAAATACAAAAGCGCGAAGTAGAGCTCATGAAATACAGTTAAGTAGGAAAAGAACAGTAACTTGAACATTAGCTGAATAAAACATGGAGAAGAAAAAACATGGGAAATTCGTGTTTACGTTTGAGTATGTTTTAAGGATTTTATCTGCTATATTGATGGTTACTGATTAAAATTAACTTTTTAGTATTTACAGGCGATGCGAGACGCAGCTTTCGTGTTGTTTTTATTATAACGAAGAGAGTTCAAATTCGATGATTTACGAGTAACTGAATCGCACTCAAATGTCCAGAACTTCTTCACAGGGTGAACTCTCGAGATCTGCTTCCGAACTTCATAACACGAAAGAATTTAAAATATAAGCTCACCGTGTGAAAGGTGAAAGTTCGGAACATTAGATTAAACATTCGTGTTCAGTAGCTACGCGTGTTGACAAAAAGTTGTCGAACGAACGGAGGAAATAGGACTCGAGATGCCTTTTCACGGCGCTAAGAACACTCGCGGCGTCTCCAGGAAAGCGTGTCCCGCCACACGCAACGAACGAGACAAAGCCAGCGCATCTCAATGAGTCCGAGGAAATTCCTGGCTACGGCTGCCTCGCATACCACCCCTGAATAAGGAGCAGCAGGAACCTTTCCACGCCTTAAAATAAAAAGCTCGACTCAGAATTGCAGAGTATTTTGTCTTTTCTTTCTCATTGGACTGCTGGTTAAGAGTTTACGAAGTGCTGAATCCTTAAAAACTTTGGAGGAGTTCGATTAAAAACTGGTAAAATTTTACGAGCATTTTAAATGGCTTTGCAAGAGACAGTAATTATATTTTACTTCCTCTGCATGAACTTGCTCCGAACCTTCAAAATGCGCGGATGAAGATTTGAGACTGGGAATTTTGTGGTCTGTTTTGACTAATGTTAGCTTCAAGGGTTAACGCTAAAAGCGACTTCGGCCTGTGCCTGGAAACTTTGCGTAGTAGAATATTATCGTCCAAATGCACCTTAAATTCATATGGTAAAAGTTTCAACAATGATGCTAACCGAAAGAAGATTTGGATACTGAACCTTGTACATCTACGACTGTTAAATCGCTCTCTGATGAGATGAGTGACAACTGAACACATTGGTTGAGGAGGCCATTCCACACAACATTTTATTTTCAAGGACTATATTCTTTCGAAAAATCATGTTCAGGCAGAAACATTTGAAATTGTTTTCTTTTGTAAAATTTTAGATGTTGCTGCCTGAAGATGATTTTTGGAAAAAATCGAGGGCTTGAAAAGAAAATAATTTTTATCTGCTCACTGGTCTTATTTTTCTTCATAAAACTCCGCTTCCTAAAAGGAAGATCGTTTTCCGAAATCATTATTTAATTTATCAGATCCAATTCGACGTGGATTCTTGAGTGGTGACTGAAAAATAAGGAATTTATAGTACTTAAGATTATTTAGCTAATGAAAGAACTGGTATTTAGAAGCATAGAATATGAGGAGCTCTCCGAGCACAGACGAGTACATGTTCAAACAATGCCAGCAACGCTACTGAATTTAGCTTGCAGCAATGTATTGAAACCCGACAGATACTCATGAAAAACAACAGTCATTGTGAAGAATTGAAAGTTTTTAGCTGAGCATCAGCACGAACAAAGACCAGGAGTTTTAAGCATTATTTTCTGAAAGAATTGATCAACAAGTTGAACTTGTTTTTTCACGAAGTTTTCCAGACGTTTTGCCAGACGCTTTTGGTGTTTCCAGACGCTTTGGTGTTTTTGAACATCTCCGTAGCAGAAATAAAGTGGGAAAAGTAAAAAGGTTGCGCGTTAGAAGTTGATTTATAAATCTCATATCCTCTTGACTCCTACGTCGTCTTTTAATCTTCGCTTCAAACTTCAAAAACCAAAAATGACGCAACAAATCCCTCGTCATTTATAGGTGCAGGCGTGTAGTAGAACTGAAGGTCATTGCTGTACACTTCGTTTCGTTTCTGGCACGACGTACTAAACGCACAGCGAGTACAAAACCTAGATTGTCAGCACATCTAAGGCAAGGTTATATGTTAGATATCACGCATGCCTCTTAAATCACAGACTGAGTAATACCTAAATCTATTTTAGAAGTCCCTCCTATAACTGATTCTTGAAACTGTCTCGTAAGTTTTCGTATACAAAACAAATAAAGGAACGTGAATTTTGCTGTGAATACGATAACTGCTGGCATTATGTGCATAATTCTAACATTCAGGCATACTTTCATTGAAGTTAATTTTTTTTTCTTGGATGACCTTCACTTTCCTTTTTAAGAAGATCTAGTAGCATGAATAGGTTTCGATCTGAAAATAGCAACCGCCCTAAAATTAGAAGCACATCACACTAGAAACGGAGGAGTTCTAATTTAAATAACTAAGACAATTTGTTTTAAGAACCCCCCGATGACCCATTGCATAAGTCTTTGAGATCGATAAAGTCGCAAAGATTTTGACAACAGTAAACTCAGGGCATCTATTCCGAAGTTCACAGTCTATTCAACCTTGATCATTCAGTCACCTTGGGCTTCTGTCGAGCCGAGAACTCGACGCAAAAGAAGAAGAAGAACTCTATGTCAGGCGAAAGTCTGTCGAGCATTGCCATTTCGTCTAATAAATATACGGGATTTACATCTCAAAGTATCGCTCTTGATGAGCTCACGGATGTAGATCTTTTGAGCAGCCCGGCACCTCATCCAACAATGCCGAGGACGCGCCGGATGGCGGCCAATAAGACAAATCGAGGGAAGCTGCGCATCCGTTGAGGTATCGGCTGGAGGCCTAAGCACGGCCATCAGTCACTTCTGTCTCTGAGACACTGACAAACCGACCGATTAAAGCCAAGAAAACGACGATTTCTTTCATGAGTAAAAAAGAACAACGCTTATCATTCAACCCATGCTGCAATATTTCTTTTTATGAAACACCAAATGGGTCAAGGTTTTTCTGTGATCAGTACAGGAAACATCAAGTAGGCGGCATAAGAAATTAAATAAGAGAAGATGTTCAAAAGTTTTCAAAGTAGTCAATGTTTCATATGTTAACGCCTAAAAATAAAATTAATTTTCTTTTATTATTATTTTGAGTACAAATAATTCCAGTTTCCGTGCTCTCAAGGCGTGATTATGTTGGAGGAATTAGTGATTGCATTCGATATCCGCGTTCGTTGCTTCTTATTCAGCCCCTGACCAATGGTGACACCACGCCATGGGCCTCGTGGGACTTGCGATACCCAACAAGACTTCGCCTCAATACCAGAATATCAGCCATCACAGGAAATGTTTACAATACTATTTTAGATAGCATACCCCGTCCCGTTCTCCTTCAAGTATCCAAGACTCTGAGCCTAGGTCAGCTAAAAATCAAGAAAAAACATTGATGTTTTACTCACCAGCCGAACTACGCTCACAATGAGAGTTTCTTTACTCATAATCTTTTTTAATTAAAGCCTCCACTTATAATTTGAAGCGAAAAGCTCTCAATATTCTTAAAATCGTTACTAACATCTCATTTCTAAAGAGTTTCTTAATACTTGAACATAGAACGGCCAATAGATTGCATTAAGATTAGGACCTCATTAATGGCAACGTGAACACATTTTTTGGAGTTATAGACAACTACCTACGACTACCTACCGTTTTTTCCTACTGATTATCCTACACTATAGCAAAGTACCGAAATAATTCATCTTATATGTAACACTGACGAGTCTTAAATGCTTACAAATTTACCGACTTCTACGGACTAACTCCTCTTGAAATTTTAAATAATACAAAAACTTCAAAAAAACCTACTCTTTTTCAAGGGACGATGAAACGCGAAGAGACGCCAAACTCGAAATGAACAACATCTCGTCCTCCGATACAACAGTTGATTTGCTCGCGTCCCCTAAGGCTGGCACGCTGAGCAATAGCAATATCCAACAGAGCCCAAGTCCTTCATACAAAGAATGACGAGCAGAAATACGAAAAGGCATGTTTTCGTTGAAAAAAATTTTTTATCAACAGCGAAATTAAGTAAAGTTATAGCTTTTCAGGCTTACGAAAAAGCAAACCTGGATTTTAATTCAAATCATGTTCGGAAATTGGAAGTACCGCCTACTTCAAAGCACATACGAAATTAAAAGCTCAACAATGAAGAACAAAGCATAATGAAGGAAACCGAGGAAACTTCAAGTTTAAGCATCATTGAACAAGACGAGTGACAGTCACACTTACGAGGGGAGCAGACAATAGGAAACAATTGGCAAAATTGCTCATTATCTGGGCGATAAATTGCACTTCTTCGTGCCTTAACAACGCTCTAGCATGGCATACTAAAGTGGAACGCAACAGAACGAGGAATAAAAAGTTTGATCACAACGCTTTTACTAAGTTACCACACGCTATTCAGGGAAGAACTAAATTTTACCAATTTTCATCGCCAGAATAAGATTCTATTCAACTAATTAAGCGAGCTAATTTAACTGAATTGAAAAACTATCGACTGACATTGAAGTGGGTCATCAAAAAAGGGAAGATATAAACCTTAAGCTGACTCGCAGTGTAGTGAAGCACTAAAATAAGATCAACCTAGAGAGGACTTTCTATACATTACAGGACGAACTCAGACAACATACAGTTACGTCCAGAATTAGGAACAAAATTTAAAAGCTTGAAATGCAAAGAAACAATAGGTCAATTTTTATACAGTTCTTATTGAACATAGGTTTATAGATCGTAAACTTTGTTACGATTTTTCAGGCGAATTAAAACACAATTTAAAAATAAATCAGCAGTTCACTTATTTTTAAGTGTCCAAAATTGAGGAGCAAATCAATTCCCTAGGGAAAAAGAATATAAAAAACTATGAATATAAAACGGAGGAAATTTTCTACATTTTTGATGCTTAGACCTTTATTTGGGATTACGGCAGCGCATCATCGGCTGCAAGATTACATTTATTATTATCTTTGGGGTACCGTGGTCTCTACTCGTTTACTCAGCAATTTTATCGACAAATCTTCGCATTCGCTGAATTTCTAGCCTCGATATTCCGCCCGAATGTCCTGTGAGTTCTCTACAAGATTCAGTTCGAGACTTTGGAGTGACTAGCTCGTTACTCCAGTCTTTGATCCTTAAAATAGTCCATAACACGTGTTGACGTATGGCAAGGAACGTTGTCCTGCATAAACACAGGAATCTCAACTTCACAGTGTTGCAACACTGGCACGACACGAAGTTCAATAAAACAACTTTTTTATAACACCATTCACTTTTGAATTTAAAAATACATGTGTGTAGAGATTTGAGAGCTGTGTCTACTTTAGAATGTTTTGCCCATGTGATAAATACTCCACTGATTATGAACAACCTTTATTTTCTTTACCTTACCCACCGAGTGTCAGAACACTAAATATTTCAGACCATCACAACTATTGTTATCGATGATCCCTATTTTTGGATGCATGAAAATTAGCAAATTGCTCATTCCCTTTTATACATTACTCCAGTTTCATTAGAACAGTTACGACAATGTTTATCATTCCTACGCTTACAATAAGTGAAAATTATTGAAAAATTTACCCATTATTTCTTCATGTTTCGAACTTTTCAATTTTGTTCCCTAATTTCTGACGTTATTGCACATGAAAAGCTGCGCGGATATATACTGACACACACCAGCTAATGCAACGTATACACTGCTACGTACTCCAAGAGATCCCGCTAATGTGGAAACTAGTTGCACTGATTTTCATTTATCAAGTTACTACGTCCCCGTCCTGATAAGTGGTCGCCATGAGAAATTTTTCACTGGCTCTCGACGACAACATGCAGTGATTGCTTCACGAGGCGCCGTGGCTCTGCTCAGGACAGGCCTCGACACAAGTTCCACTGATATAAATGTAGTTTAAAGATGACGCTCCACTATGTTGATTCGTGCATATTCGTGGCGTAAAATCTTTGCCACATCTAAAAAGAAAATTTAAAGCTCAATTTTTCTTATTAATATGTGAGCCTCTTAGAGTAGGAAAAAGGGACAGAGTGCATTTGATAGAAAGGAATTTGGTAACTGGATAGCGTCTCGCCTTAACCTATGCTATAATAGTAGATCATTCGCGGTTTTATTCCCAACACGTCCGAAGAGTCATTTTATTATATTACAACCACACGACGTAAACAAATATATACGTTCTTATTTACAACTTCACAAGCAAAGTTTTACCAATATATTTTGCATCAAGGAGATAAGTAAAGTAATTACGAATAATGATGCAAATTACAAGACTTTAATGTCGTGCGTCGATCTGTTACACCAGAGAAATAAAATAAAAAAGCTTCAATTGGAGTAAAACTTTAACCCATCTCCAAGACCATCTTTGCTGACTCAGCTGTGGCAGTTAGGAACACCTCCAGAGTATTGTTTATGGAGTGTTAACCTCTCAGCAAGAGAGGGAGCTTAAATCGATTAAGGAAGACTCGTTCCCAAAAGCTGGGCAAGACGCGAGTCAGGCTGAAAGAAACAAGTGAACGCAGCAGGGCTGGATATCGTCGGAGTGAAGATAAAAATTAAATAAATACAAAAGAAAAATTCAGAAATAAAAACTGGAAAATGGAAATAACAGCACACTGGAACAAGAATTCAATTTGAACAGAGAGCTCTCCAGAAATTAGTTCAGGCAATCTTTAGGGCGCAGAGCACACGACATATCCCAACAAGGGAGAATTTCAAAAGTGCGTCAAATACGGCGGTGGAAGCGTGAACTCAGCACACTACATCACACTTGTTATAGGAGCTGGCACTTGTTGCTGTCGGAGCATTTGGCTGATGCTGTAGCTGGGCATTGCGGCTTTTCGAGAAAAGTTTAACAAACTTGGCGTTATATTGGCCTGAGCGAACCTCGTGTGGTCTGAAAATTTCCGGGAACCGCATTACGTACAAGCTCTAATGTGGTAAAGTGAACAGAGGCATGTGAATTTGAGTTGGATAACTGGAACAATCAGTCGCTGGTTTTGTTTAAGATACTGGTTATCACATAACAGTCACACTAGAAATTATGGCTGATATAGAAACCGATACATAAAAAGTGAAAACTTGGAGTTACACGCACCATTCCGGTTTCAATTGATTTACCTAGGCTGCAGAATTTTCCCTGCAATAGAATCATAGGATAACACAATGAATTTAATGACACTTTCGTTTATTGAATCTTATTGATAGCGACTGATGAACTGTGGCTCTTATTTTTCAGCCTACGTTCCGTCCTACAGGAAGGTGGAAAGGAAAAACTGAAAACTTGGGGAAAAACGTGTCCCATTAAATGAATTACTCGAGCAGGAGCCCTGATATGTTGAACCAAATTATGCCGTTCATGATGCAGGGAAAATGAGTGGAAAACTATCTAATAAAACAGCGCCGCATAATGGCGGATCGGAAATCTTTACGAGACTCGCATTCCCGACCGTCTGCGCTCAAGTGAGAAAGTGTCTAAGATAAAATTTGTTGCTGGACTTATATTATTGCAAAACCTGTGCCCTGCCAAACTTTATTGCATACCTAAGTTTGGCGAGTCGATCTTCCTAACACATCGCAGAAGATCTTAGCGAATTCCTAACATATCTTCTCTCATTTGCGTTCCCATTCATACGTCACTTCGTGTGTGGAACTCGTTCATTCTGAGAATTTATGTCTCTCGTAAACGAGGATTGTTGTACTTTTACATTTTACTGAGCTCTGCCATTGAAAACAAAATGAAATTTTGCCCGCGAAAATGTTAGAAATGAATTTTGCTCGTTATTTTATTCATACACGAGTTTTTGTCAACTTCGGTCATGAACACAACACATACACAAAGTGCTCGTAAACTAATGGTGACAACTTTGATAGAAGACATAAAATATATCAGTAAAAATTCCAGCATTCATCGTTTTCGAGATATCGAATCTGGTGGGGCGGTCTCTTGAGTCGAGGGGCGATGGAAACTCAATTACATGAACTTAATAACGGAATTGAGATCACAGTAAGTGTTCATAAATGCTACAAAACCTGCCCCATTAATGCAGGTCACGGAACCGGTTCCCGGACACGATACAACACGCGTGGATTATCCGCAATGAGTCCTGCAGCATAACTATCCTTCTATCCGTAATGAGTTCTGCAGCATAACTATCCTTCTATCCGCAATGAGTCCTGCAGCATAACTATCCTTCTATCCGCAATGAGTGCTGCAGCATAACTATCCTTCTAGCAAGATCCATTTGTCTCCATTGGGACTCCATAAATTAATCATTTTGAAGACTTATTGTAATTCCAATTCCGTAATGAAATCCATGATATCACATGAGGGTCTATCACCTACGACTCTAGGGACTGTCCCCACCATTATTAGATGAACCCTCCTCAGCTATGAAATTCGATGTCTAGAAAACGATAATTGTTCGGATTTTTACTCCCTCGTGAAAAAGTCACTCTATTGGATCTCTATATCCACTGTCAAAGGGCGTACCAATAGTTTATGAACACTATAAGTAGTGTGACCGAAAAGATAAATGCTACATTATACAAGGAACATAATAATATAAACATTTAAAGAATCAGGTTTTGCCTACAACAAAAATGGCAGTCAATTTCTGCATGCCTATATATATCCAACTTTAGTTGGTACTAACCAAAATAAAAGGAGCTGCAACAACCATGATGTCCTTGAAGTGTGACGCTCTCAGTAATGCTGTCTGGTTCCGGTTTACTTACTTTCATCGATTTCATAAGACATAGTAACTCTGCACAGTATTACAAACGTATATTTTACCTATTCTATACACGTCCCATTCTTAAATTTATCATTCCGTTGAGAAGAAATTCGAGTTCCATGGGCAGAATATTCTTCATCTCGCAGGCAACTACAATAAGAACATTCACATTCAATAAGCTAGACGACGTACGATGCAAGCGGTGTTGAATTTTGACTCCATCGGAAACAACAGTCCCTGCATCTTTCCCATCATTGACACGTTGAAAAAAAAATGATGGAGATGCCATCCCATGCCAAGAGAGCGAGTGCTAATGAACAGACAAATCGAAAGCATGCTATACGTTCGGTGCGCACTGGGGACATTTGTTCCGGGATTAGAAGCATAGCCTACCTCAAGGCACTGTGCAATGTAAAACGTCTCAAGAATTTGAACAAACTATTTTGAAGGACACCGAGAAAATTTACCGAACAGTCAAGCATCACACAATTTAAAGAGTGACAGTCACATCTTCAAAAGGAGAAGAAACGGCAGAAAGCATGCATCAACCTCGTCCTAAATAGCACGCACCAGCAAGGACGGCTCAGTCCTAAAGAGGCTTGTACGAGACACTCCGCACTGCAAGGTCGGGAGAATGATGACCTCCATGCACAGTTCTTTCTGTCGCAATATAACTTTTTCATGAGGAAACAACAGTTTCCAAACTATTTTCAGTGAAGTGGTTAGACCCGTAGCTCTAAGTGCAAGAGAACATCATCCAACACGCATTGCGCTTCTTCACGAAAGTAATGCTATTATTTTGAAGAAAAAAGCAACGCCTCTCACTGTGTTACTAGTCAACACTACTAGTTATCGAATTGCAGTTAAACAAAATCAGCTGACACGGATAATCAAATCATAACAAATGATCAACACGAAAAAGTGAAAGCCAGTTTGCATTCTATACGCTCTTCTATGCACTAGATGTTTATGACTTGCGCGAGTATTCCTGAAAAAAGAGCGCGTAACCAAATAATTCCTTACTAGCAGTACCAGTGAAAATTTCACGGAAATTGAGATAAACTTTAGATAAGCCAGCCCATGAGAAGTGGTCATCTCAAGTGTTGGACAGAGATTAAAGGTTCAGGGTAGAGATAGTCCGCTCTTGGAAGCAATTTTCTTCTTGATGATGCTAGTAGTCTGAACTCTATTAGGGAAACTGACAATGTGCCGCGAAGATAATTCTCAAAACAAGCGACAACCAAACGTACAATTGTTCATTCTGAAGCAGAGCAGAACTCATTATTAAAGTAAATTAAATCTTCAGTAGGTTTTTCAGAGTAAACGTCCGTATTGAACACGTTAGTTCATTTCCATTCTACTATGATACAAGAAACGAAGAAGCTGCAGGCAAACATGCAAATTACGCGTATGCTATGGACACAAAAGCAAGTCAACTTTAATCTATAAAGCACGAAGCTAATACAGAAGAAGCGTTACTGACACAGCCATTATAGTGGTTAAAAAGAACGTACACATAATTGCAGGTTGACTTACACTTTAATAATATAAAAAAGAGCTCTAGGATGCCTACTTCATCATTAAAAATATCAGAATGAGAGGAAGAATCGCAATCAAAATAATGTTTCTCACTCCTACCTAGAAATAAAATTCAATGTCAACCAACACTCGAAACGAAAACCACCGAGTCAGAATAGGTTAACTCACTTTGTATTGTAGGTAATAAAGCCAAAATAGGTTAACTCACTCACATTTGGACTGTATGCTGTCTGGGTTGCCCTCGTCGGAGGCAGTGACCGCAGGGGTCGAGAGGTCTTCGAAGATGACGATGAAGACGCAGCTGTCGCCGCTCTCGCTCTTGATGGGGCAGATCGTCGTCTGGCACAAGAATTTGCTGCCTGCACACAACGTCCCACATCAATAACCTCGCACCAAATTAGTCTCACATTGAAGTTTCTGGTGCCAGAGATGTTGATCAATTTTGTTAACAATGACTATACTCAAGCAAAATGTTCATATGTATTGATAACGGGAGTCATTTGTTGAAAGATTTTACTGTGATGCTATTTTTGTGTATAGCTATAGAAGTATGTAACAGCCAGAATGACATACATGATTTTATCCGGAGTGAACGATCTACAGAATGGAGGAAAAAGGCAAGTCCTGAGAATAAATGCACGTTACGCAACATGGCCGTCGCTCCTTGACCTAAGCTATTTCAACGACAAAGCAAAGCTAAGACGAACTTAATCGATTCTGCGGAAGACTCATCCTCATGTTTATTTTACGTTAAATCAAGAACAGTTTTCAAGGATACATTTCCTCAAAGGGAATATTTCTTCAACAAGACAACATACCTGATCGTAATCAATATTAGTTTGATGTAACGGAATGAAAATCTCATTCACGCGCAGAAAATCGCTTCATTTCAAAATCTGTGGCCTTTTCCGGTTTCTAAATATTTTCCTAGACCTGCACGTCTGGAAAGAGGAGTGAGTAGTTATACAGCGATCGACAAATTTTTGGTGTTATTCCTTCAAAGACTCTCACTCAGCATTCTGTTTCGCGAGTATTGTCCACTTCGAGCGAAATCCTATTTATTTGTTCAGATCTGTCGGCCATATTCATTTGTTAATACCAACTCAACAGAAGTCAGACTCTCGTCAATATACTAGAGGACCTACCATCTTACTTATTAAGGCATATTGATAATAAAAATTCATTCACTTTGAACGACCCTAGTAATAATTTTGTAGGTAAAATAGAGTTCCTCCACATTGGTCATCAAATTGGATTGACCACTTTCCCAACGGAGTTTAGTAACGTATTTTGCTATACTTTATCGTCTGTCCTTGTCTACTATATTGTCATAACTGTGGTATAAATTTTGTAGATTATTATTATTATTATTATTATTAGTTAGTTCCAAATTCCCAAGCCATACCAAAGGCGATCTCAAGAAAGCGAAAAGAGTGGACCATTTAGTACATACATTAGAAAGCGTGGACTCAATGCACAGGCGTGTTCCCACACAAGATTCCCTCCCCGTAGAAGCAGCAAGTTAAGAAAGAAGAGAAAAAAAAAAAAGAATAATGTAGAATGCATTGAAATGGAAAGAAGCAAAGTGGACACGAAAGATGAAAGTCCCGAAGGCCTAAGTATAGCTGAGGTAACCGAACAATGCCGCCCTGGGAAAGCCAGTCCTATAACATAGACAAACCTAACTAGCCTAACCCTATTGTCTACAGGCCTATTCTTTGCCTCCTGAGGGGTATAGATTTATCGATCAGTATAAATACAAGGCGCTTACTGTTCGAGCGTGCAGCTAACTCACGTCAGCGTGCCCATTCAATCTAGTGTCTAGAATAGGCACCAATTTCTTTGAAATCTTGACATCAGCATTTTCATGAATTTTAACTTGAAAATATTTCAATTATATGCCACCATATTCCAGTATATTCTAGATCATCTTTTCTAGAGCCTTTCTTCGACTGAAAACGAAGCATTGATAGAAGATAAAATATTAACGTGTCAATTTCTGAGATATAAGATGACGTTCGTATCAGCTGAAGAATGCGATAAGCATATGATGCCTCTGTGAGACGAAAAGATTAGACACACACATACAATTTCAATTCAGCCGCCTCTTCTGTCCTCGACACACACAGACCAAAATTTAGAGAGCCTTATAAGTGGCAACAGACATTTATCTCGTTTTAATGAATAATAAAAAATAATTAAATAAATATATACACTGTATAAAAAATAATAAAACAAATTTATAAACTGTTCGAGAAATTAATCTAAGCCTCACTCTGAATGTTAATAAGTCGGTAATGAAAATGCCGCTCGTCTTATTTGACGCATTAATTGATTTTCTATCACACACAATCACAAAACCTAGCTTTCCCTTCGAACGCACTGCTCTGCCAAGTCGAAATTATTTTGCCATTTCACACATGGTCTACTCACGAAAAGCCCTTTGACATGTTACTCTAGATATACGGCAAATCTGAACCATTTCATATGAAAATAAAATTTCCTCCACACATTGATGACATTGTTATCATGCTCCGAACGTGACTAGTATGCAGCAATACTCGCCGTATTATTGGCGCATGCAAATGAAATTGCTTAGAGCTCTTCTCACTGGCCGAGATTGGCTGTACGCTTTGCTCGTGCTTCAAACTGGATTGACCATATCATCCTATGTAATGTTAGCAAGCCAAATAGGGCATAATGATTCTTCCCTCCAAGATGAGCAGACAGAAGTGTGAAGCTAAAATATCTGACTCCATTATGGAGTTGAATTGGCGAGAGCCATAAAGATCGCCCAGCTCCATGCGGTACGGGAATTGTGCACCTGAATATGCATGGAAACAAGAGGCGCGACCCGACATCCAATCTGGAGGCTTGAATATTTAAGAATATTTTTGCACTGTGAAGCAACGTAACTTTATTGAGTGCCAAACAACCTCACTGCCTAATATCTTCAAATTCTCCGCTACAGAGCTGAAATAGAGCTTTAGTAACTTTCTATTACTGATTGTGGTTTAATTAAAAAGCCCGATAGCTAACGCCCTTCCCGAAATCAATTTTAAACTAGATACCGAATAAACACGTGGTCTTAATAAATTAAAAATTTCATGCAAAGTCACAAATTTCATTTCCATCAGATGTGTCGGAGGAAAATTGGAAATTCCCATCTCACTGCAATGCAAAATTTTTGACCCACACCTCCAGCCCATCTCCTGTGTATTGAGGATAACTGTAAAAACCTACCGAGATTGCAAGCCTTCGAGTTAGAATAGTCACGAGAGATCAGAAAAGTGGGTTTTTCAGAACTACAATGAGCACATAAATGTTATCTCAGACATGCACCTATATCTTGTTTATTAAAATCCATCGAAGACACTCGAACTTTAGATGAAAATTATCAATGCATGCTTGTACCTGTTATACTTTTTTTAGACATAAATTACAAAAATGGGAAACTGATGTGATTTTACACAGTGTAAAGCGTTTCTGATCTGTGGTTTATACTCCAGTAGACGTTTTACAAGTTTATAAAGTATTCGTTTTCTTAACATTCCGTATTATCAGAAACATGTTCATTACTGAGAAGATTACGAACTGGTATCAAATTTTTAAACCCGTTAATACAGTGCAACATGTTAATATCCCGACCTTAGGAGGGTGACTGTCTTGTAGTGGGTTTCAAAACGAACAACAATCGAAAAAGATCTACTCCTTCAAAATGACGATAAAAAGTTTAAACAATAAGTAAAAACCCTAAACTGAAAAACATGGATAATGGTTGCCCCAATAACGAAGTAGCTACTAGTCATCACACAATTTTGAAGTCGTTTCATTACAGCGAGACCAAGGCATCTCTGAGCAAAGAAGGTACTGGACCAACACCGATCTCGACCTCCTCGTAAAATCAAGAGAGACGAGTCCGTAGTGTCGCAGACGAATAAGGTGTATTTGTGCTCGAGCACGATTTTGCCTCAATGACACGTCAGCCTCTAGTGAGATATAAAAGGGAGAAAAGGGAAAATATTTAAGCAGGTTAACTCGCAAGCTTCAACCCTTGACAGATCTCCAGCAGCAAGTAGTCGAGTATAATCCTGCGGAACCCAAGGCCGTCCGCTACAGAGCGAACCCTAGCACCCGCGGGGCTCAACGAGTTATAATTCGAAAAAAGCTCTGAAATCCTTCCAATGCCGTAATATCTTCAAACTCTTCCACGAAAGGCTCTGGGTGCCTCTCATGGATCTCATAATCTTCATAATTTTGGCCATTTCCATTGGAAGCAAATGTAACCTAGATGTATTTAGGTAAGAAAATCTCTTTCGTGAAACTTTTATTACTCAATAATAATAATTAAATTATGAATGTACGCCGCAGTGTGCAAAATAATTGTCTAACACGTAGGAAATGTAGCAAAACTTCATGAACAGGTCATGAATAAGCTTCATTCTCCTAGCATGGGAAGGACGTGTTAGAGTGATCAAATGTACGTGACACAAACTTTTCGATAATTTGCATACTCGTAATCAGTCCTTAGTGCAAATATCAAACTTTTTTACAGAGACAGCAACGAGTAACTCTGAGCTATATCAGTCGCAGCTCATTGTGACCCAGAAGCAAAAATCTGATAACACGAAGAAAAAATTCACACGATCGAGAATGATCAATGTGAGAATATCAATTCGCCAAGATAATCCACTGCTTGAACGTGCCGCATGGCTATTTCACTTTAGCTCGCTTTATCGCAGAAATACTTCGCTCTAGATATGCAGGGATATGCCAGGAAGTAATCAAACGAGCGAGGTCATTAAAGGATATTAAAATTCTAGTCACGCGCTCCCGGACTCAGGAAAGAAGAAGAGCGAGGAGGTCACGCGCAGTGGCGGCGGTCACGCACCAAGCAGGCGCCTCAGGGTGCGCACGGACGCTAATGCGTACACAAATTACAGCTGCGTACAGCAGCCGCTGAACGCTACTTGGGCCCCGAAGTCAGCCGTGCCCAGAACTCGAGCACAACGTTAATTCAAAAACCTCAATTTGGAAATATTATATTACCGTGCCAATACTTTTAAATGTAAATCAAGTTCGAGTTTTTTTACGTAAATAAAAATGTGATATTTTGTGTTTTTAAGGTAAAGAATACCTTTTTTAGGGTGAAATTAAAGTAAACTGAATACCTCTTGAAGGAAACGAGGTGGCCGCTATGAAATACCTCACTACTAAACTCAACATTGATAACATCGTTAAAAATTGTTCGAAATACTAGTAAGGCCTCAGAAGAAGTTCTCTTATCAAAAAAAGAGAAAAATTGTAGAGAAATAAGTAGGAAAAAACTGGCCGCATCCTCGAAGAACTGGAAAGCGAAGTCAGATACTATGCACAGAACAAAATAAAAGAGGAATAATTAATTAGATTTCCACAACAGACATTTTAACAAAATTTTTTTTAATATATATTCCTTTCTCTCCACAATACTGTGATGTTACGAATATTTTTCAACGCGGTCACAAAACTATTTCCATAGCTCCATTCAGGCCCCTGTGATACAAAGAAACGGAACGAATTAATTAACAAACGCCGAGTTGCTCAAGTTCTCACACAATCGGAAAAGATAGGTTCATGTCCTCGCTACGAGCTCGAAAAATGCTCGTTATCAAAGTAGTGCGCAAAACTGAAGTTCTGCAAGAAATAAGCGTCCTACGTAGTTTTATCGTGCGTTGCGTGAGTGGGATCCAAAGTTCACTTGTAAAATTGCACCTTTCCCATATATACTACAGGCAAGGGTAGTAATGCACGACGGAACGAGTTTTCCTTTCGAATCTTACATTGATATCGATCTTAAGAACTTCATGTGATCTTTAATGAGTAAGAGCTGGGGCACCTGACTGATTGAAAAGTCATAAACAGACAAAGGTTTAGTAGACACATGAACCATGGTAACCCAATAAACCTAAAACGCCAAGAAACTAAGAAAATATTTTTCAAAAAGGATAAAAAAGTGGGGGAAGACGATCAAGGAGAAATGAGAAAGGTCCCCCTCCCCCACATACTTTACGATGAATCCCATAGAAATTTCTACCCTTTACACTGGAGTTGATGACGCACTCCAAAGTAACTAACCCAAACCAAAAACGATAGCTTGATAATATTAGCGCCATATTAACAACGAAACTCATAAGCATCTGAAGCACGATCACTTAGGGTAGCTCATCAGCACCAGAGCAAGACGGACAACCAGCTTTGAGGACAGGAGGGCGCAACACACACACGGACCCTGAAAATCGTTTTTACGACGCCGTAACAAGCGAGGCAGTACGTGCTGCAGCTGGGGCTGTGCGGCATACCATGCGCCATCAACAAGCCCAAAACATTTCGTTTCATCGCTGTCCTGCAGTAGCATACTTCAAGTCTAGAATGACATCGAGTTTGGCTGCACAGAATTTATTTACTAGGAGTGAACACCTCATCAATTCAAGCAAAATATGACTGTCGCTTCAATGAATTAGCTCTCGAAGCATTCCGATTCACTAGAAATGAACTAGAAATGGCACCATATACGGTCACTGAAATCAAAGCAGGGGCCGCTGCACACACTCAGTATGATATTTGAGCTAGAGAAAATGTTTTCAGCTCTTCAAGAGAAGTTTACTCCATCCATAGAATGCTTACGGTCATTCCGAATTCACCTGCTATTTGAGACAAAGGATGCCTAAGCCTGGATTTCCAGAGCTACTGCCTGAGGAGGGCTGTCAGATTGTCTCGACTTAGGCTGCGTGAACTGGAGCTGCGAGCTCGGGGTGCGTCTGTCAGGGGTGCTCGGACTATCAAAGTATGGGGCAGGGCTGCATGAGGCAGGGCTGCATGAGGCAGGGCTGCATGAGGCAGGGCTGCATGAGGCAGGG
>VOMN01002775.1:0-34748 GCA_014899125.1 Orchestia grillus
TCGAGAGGATATTGAACGAAGTAAGCTAATGCTCCGTGATCAACTAAGTAAAATTAACCCATCATTAAAGGGCGAAATTGTTTTGGCAGTATAGCGATATTTAGCACTGTGAAAAAGCCTCATTGCAGCCTCATGTACAAAAGGGGAATGAGGCTGCGTTCAACTTTCGCACGAAAAACTAGCACCAGCCTTATGAAAGAGGACGATTTAGTCACCTACCGCGTTAAAGGGTTAACCCATTTATGCTTGAAATTAAACGTAATTAAACAAGATTCAAGTATTTCTGTAGTAATTGGTATGTTTTGGTTCAAAATTTAACCCGATAATGTGTAAAGTTAATTTTTGAAATTTTTATAAATTAGTTCTTAGTAGGTCATTTGCATCAGAAATTAAATTTGAGGTAAAAATATTCCCCAGTTACTGAAATAAATGTTATTTCGTAAAGGGTATGGCTAGAAATCATGATATATCGAAAATCTATATTAAAGTATAAATTAGTTTCATATCAATTATATTTCACGTACGAGTTATTTCAATAGAAAAATGTAGAGGCACAGCGCTATGAATAAAAGATCTATTGTCATGACCTTCTGTTACCATTTTCCATATTCGGCATTATTCCATCAATTGTCCAAAAAATTGGGACGTCATGAATTAATAGTTTAACATTTAAATGGATTTCACTAACGTACAAGATGCAGGAAGCCAGGCATGAAAGATATTAACTACAACTCGTAGAAAACTTATGAAAATTAATCGTCCTAAATAAAGGTCGTTAGGTATAATAAATTAAAACTTTATGTACGTGAATCAGCTACTAGAATTTTAACCAAATTAATTTATCAATGAATATGTATAAAATAAGATCGTCATTTTCTTCATGTCAATACTCCCTGTGAAACATGATCTTAAATACATATGAGTTTGTAAGCATACAATAAAAGATATTAACATAAATTAATTTTGTCGTACATGATACTGGATTGTACTAGATTCCTCGAAGAATATAAATAACTGCTAACAATTATGCTCCAACGAGTCAATTCTCCTCAGTTAGGTACCAAGACTTGTGATACAGTTCTCTGTAAAATACAGTTTTTAAAAGTAGTACATCTTACTCTGGGAATGATTTTAGTGAGCTCAAACTATCCGACGTACTCTATTACTTCAGAAATAAAAATGCTAGAACTATCGAGCTATGAGAAGAATGAAACAAAACTAACAGTCGGAATATTCAAGCAACGTAACGTTAGCAACTCATCAGACAGCCAATCGCAATCAGGAATTCAAACAGAACTCAACGTAGGGCGTTTCATCGAAAGTTGCACTCGCGCTTTAGTATAACTTAGAGCAGTCAGGGGGAGCAATGCAAAGATAACTGACTCGTAGGGGAGGATCAGCACAGCAAGTATAGCAACGAGAGGACAGGCGAGATAGAGAGCTCTTGAATGGCCATTTCCGTGGCTCGCCAGCACTGATTTATGATGCACGTAGTGATGCCTAATGGCCCTTCAGCGCCACTCCAGCTCGGGGCAGTCTCGAGCAGCGATTCCTCAACGGGAAATTCTCACCTTCACAGGATCCTGGAACCATAAATTTTGCCTCGAATAGCAAAAACGACAGATTGTCTAAAAGCTCAGACCTTGTATTAGCCTAACCCATAAGTAAACAAGCTGTAAGATAACTTTATTCTATCAATTGTTAAGCACAAATAAAAGCAGGCAAAACCACTGGAGTCTCCACACTGATCTACACACACAGCTGACCGTGCGGTCTATACGAAAGCACGATTACAACGACAGTTGCATAATGAATGTGCAAATAATGGAGGTCAGCAAGACAGAATATATTGCATTAAAAGTAATCATTTTTCAAAACCTGATCAACTTCATCTTATTAGAGATCTATCGGTAACTAGTAGCAATTACAAAGTACGTAAGATGAAATAAGCCGTGAGGACAATGTCTCTCTCAGAGACTGTTAGTTAATGCCGATGCCGGTTTTTGCAACTGTTGTTGATTGATGATGAAGACTATGCAACTGCACACACAGTGGTATTTACCACAGAATGTGATTCTAACTCGAGAATTCTTCACCGCTCTTAATAAATTAGTGCTATAAAATACTGCCCGTATGTACTAGTGAAACAATTTTTTTTCAGCAGTTGAGTTTATCTAGCGTATCTCATACTAAGCATGAGAACATGAAAATTTAAATTTTTTAGTGGGCAGAACCGAATGTAATCCATCATTTGTATTTGTACTCATATTAAAAAACGAGTTCAATGAATATACAAAAACGTGATATGAAACGATACAGTCAACTAATTTATTTAGAATGCTACAGTTGCAGTGAAAAAACGTCAATCATAGCGAGGATACATAATGCCTGATATTTCCATTATTTCTTATCTTAGTGTTATTTACTTCAGAAATATTTCATAATTCACAATAAAGAGTCGAAATTCAGAGCCAAACGTAGAGTGTAGAACATCGCTAAAAATAAATGTTAAAATAAAAAAAAGACAGCTTCGATGACTTCAGCATACCTATAACTTCCGCGAGCAAGAGAGGCAAAAATAACATAAAAACTTCTACTTAACGTAGATATTAGATTCGATTATATAGTTTAAAGATCCTTGACCACATGAAATGCGATCCAAAGTGAACGAAAAGAAGGGACCATTAAGTCCCTTCAAAAATAATTCATAATTCATACATTATTCACATTCAGTCCATTTAATGATGGACTAAAGAAAACGTGGAATACATGCACAGGTGTGACCCCACACAAGATTTTCTGCGCAAAGAAACGAGAAGGAAGAAAAAGAAAAGATAATGAATAATTAGAGAAGGCATGAAAATGGGAAAAAAGAAAGTGGGCGAAAGAGATAGAAGTACCGAAGGCCTAGCTAAGGCTGAGGTAACCTAACAGTCCCCCCCCCGGGCATGCTAGTCCCTATTGTATAGGGTAGACAAACAAAACTAACCTAACCTTATTATCTATGGCCTGTCCTAGTCCCCATCGCCTGAGGGGAACTAACGTATCAAACTAAATTCTCCAACAAACGTTACCCCTTCGACCTAATAAGGTATAGGTAGTAAGGAGGCCTTAGAGATATGCTTGTTAAGACCACCACTACACACAAACATNGCGGCATCTTCCCCTGAACGACACACCCACTGAATGACACACCGACTTATCAAGACTGCCACTGCGCCCAAAGATGACACCCAGTGAATGACACACCTACTTATTAAGACTACCACTACTGCGAAAGATGACACACCCACTGAACGGGCCTTTTCGCCTAGAAAACCGCGCTAAGAAAACACCAGTTTTCTGTCTGTTATTGCAAGATCCTTGCAACAACGCAGGCCGCTCACCAAAGGGACTGTTGCTGACGCTCAAAGTATCGACACTCGTAAAAATGGGGCCTGTTCCACGCTACGTACATGTGTCTAAGAACAAGCACTTCGTGCGGAATAAAACATGATTACTCGTTTAGACCATTTGGCTGACAAGAAATAACTTTACCAGTGCAAAGTTACTGTTCTGTAAAATCCATGAGATAAGCTAATTTAAAGGCAAAATATTTTAAAATTCGATTAACATTTGGGTAGAATACAAGCACTATAGAAAGTCACAAACAGGTGTCATGAACTGGTGTTTTTCACCTCAGTGGAAACACGAGATGAATAATTTCATGCACACCATGTTTATAACGTTTTTTTACGTATACTGGCCCCACAAATCACGACAACCTTTTTTTAAAGTCACTATGTACTACTATACAGCCTCTCGAACAATTACATCAGCAATGGTCTCGCTAGAAACGAAAAAACCGCAACAGCGCGTATAAAACTGGCCGCTTATGAGATGGAGCCAGAGTGGCCGATGAGGCAGGGCCGTGATAAGCCCCTAGATTGCAGTCAAATACTTGCTGATAAATGACTGAGATCAGCGATCAACAATGCGCGCCCCACGTTCGAAGCAAAGAACTCTCTGAACGAATATTGATAGTAATAATGAAGGTGACGACTGAGATAATAGTCTAGTTTCTCAACCTGATACCTCACACAAAATACAGCGAGTCCCAGTGTACGAAGAGTTTCCACGCTGCTATGTGAATGGCCGAGGATTACATTCTCTACCCACTACACATGCACAGCGCTTTTCCGAAATTCTGCAGCAGTGAGGAACTACTTCGAGCACGGGTTCCAACACTCCCCTGAAAATTTCTTTAAAAAGCAACACACTGTAAACGGTAATATTCATTCACTTGAAACAAGTTAGACAATACTGAGCGTGCTGTGACATGCCCTAACTTACCCATCTACATCTGCAACATTGCGCCAGTTGATGCATAGAATGATCATAAATTATGAAGCGAAATTCTAAGAAACGAGATATCCACGTCGATGGATGGAGTTTTAACAGAGCATCTCCGAAAATCACACTAAAAAATAATCGAGCGGTGATGAGATTGATGAAGAATCATCACTGACAATCTGTAAAATCTGTAAAACGAAATTCATTGAATAATATACGAGTAGAGAAGGCACTGATGTATATCAAGAATTTTAAAAGGAGAGAATGTATTTCCATAGAGAACTGGAAATATAAACAAAGTAAAGCATGGCCTAAAATTTCACCAACGAAGTAACCCCAAAGCACGACTTTGTATAATCAAGCACTTGAGAGTAAACAAAAATTAAGAAATACAAAGCTAAGTGAACAAAGACACAGAGCATAATTTTACGTTCAATTCCGTAGTCTATGGATCAGGAAGCAAGCGTTACGTAACATGCATCCAAATCAGGAGGCTCGGGCCCAACGTCCATCACTGGGCTGCATCAGAAAGGCAAGGAAATATAACTTTTGCGGGGTATCGAGATCATTGGCTCTACCAAGAGGAGACTAGCACCTGCCACAGCCCCTCTACGTCATACTATCGCCCTGCAGCTGACTGGCGCCGTACCGCAACGAGGTTACCACCTACCACAGACCCTCGGCCCACTCGCCCGCCTACACTCCGAACTCTCGCCGCATGAACTGTTTGCATTTCTTTAGACTCGCGTCGTAAATAGTTCACTCACCCGTCACTAAATGAGCTACGTCAGAACTCCATTCAGGGGGATTTTACTTTTCTAGAATATTACCCTTGCATTTCCCCTCGTGTTTAAGCTGCAAGCTTTACTTTCGGCTGCAGTGGACGACTAATTCAACAAGATTTACCATAAATCAGCATACATTCAGATAATAAGTTTCACGTAGATGAAACCTATTTCAACTGAGAAAGACGAGAATTAATAGGACAGCCGTCAGGCCACAACTGCTGGGAGATGCACCTGCGGCCGACAGGGCCGTGACCATAAGCAAGCAGCAAAAGAGAGCCACGGCAATGAGAAGTGACGGGAGCTCTAATGAGGTCCCGAGGGGCACCGCACACAGCTGCCGCTGTTCCCCAGCCGCACGCGCTCCTGGGCATGTACCAACTCTAACAAACACAGAGAACTTCACTAAATCTGCGCTCGAACTTAACCTCACTGGTCGGCAGACTGGGAACGATAATTTGTTACATCCAAGTAATACGTGACGGATACCCAAGTTGTGCGAACATGAGTTTATAAAATATTATACATGTGCACATTTCAGATTAATATTCTGGCTGAAATGGTCATGCAAGTAGACCGACTCGTTTCTTTCAAAAGAACGACACCACGCACAAGATGTAATCACAAAACAGACCATGTATGGCGCACCAAATGACGGAGTTCTCTTGGATTATATTCCTGTGATTGCGCAGAGTCCGCAGTCGCCTGCATACTGGCTTAAAGGCAAAATAATTCTCATGGACTGGTCCGAGCCTGCAATTGAGGCAGAACTGAATTTTACCTTCAACGTTTATCATGATAGCACAGCGACTGACGTCACCAGTATAATGCGGCCTGCAATGTCCTCGTGCAAGAGCACCTTTCAATCGAACTGACTATTATCACTCGTAACGCGACCTTGGAGTGGGCAAAGTGAAGAGTTTTCTCGTTGTATTTGACAGATCGTTACATGAAAAACACTTTACAAACCTTATAGCTCAAGTACAATATGACGGCACAAAAGCTACAATCCCTGGTGAGATAATAACTTGCTTAGAATATTTTCAATGTAGCTACAGTATTCGATTACCTATCATTCTTTTACAACTGCTTCTCCAACTCGTGCAACTTCAGCGAAGGATAGTTTTGAGTAACTATGCAAGTATCCCTGAACCTCAGTCTTCAAATCTTGGTCTCCAGATAGCCATCCAAGTATCTACATTCCTAACTTTTTATCTGAGAAGCTCGATCTCTCAAACCGCATCTATTAATATCCATCTCCCAATGCCTGTGAACTCTAACTCCGATTTTTTTTCGATTTCCATGCAAGGTATATTGACAATGAGGCCAACCTCTCTCTTAGATCAGTAGCACTTCGAATTCGATCTTCAATCCAATCAGTTTGTCACTTATATTCGTAGTGAAAGAAGGGAACTATCAATAGAAAATTGTATACGAAATACCGAGGCCTTTCAGAACAGATTAGAGGTGCATCTAATGTTACTTTGATAACCGACAACATTATGCAAGATGCCATTTCAACGAAGATGTATGTCGTGTTACGATGGAAGTTTAACACGGTATTGACGCCACTGCAGGTACATCGTCACGCGAATTATCGTCGTCCCTGGACTTGATAAGAATGTCCAATTTAGACATGGTGGCGATACTTGGCGATTTACTGCTTCCAATAACAGGATATTAAGCAAACTTGTAAGTCAACAAGTACAAAAATAGATGAAGATAGCTCAGACGGGCTCAACATAAATTGCAAAATGCGTTGAAGAGAATGACATGACTTGACTGTGTGGGAAGTGGTACAGAAACGAATTTGAGGAAGGGGGGGCTATAGGAAGGACATAATACAGAAGCACACAGGACACAGCGCCGGACAGCATGGACAAGACAACGCAGCACACAAGACAGCGCCGGATAGCACGGACAAGACAACGCAGCACACAAGACACAGCGAGGGAACAACACGGAGATGAGGACACGATCAGCACGCATGACAAACGCCAAGATCACACGAGAGCAGAACGGAAGGAGGCACACTACGTGCGGCGCGGCACGTCCGACTAGCTGTCCAGGCACAGCATTGTGCTGCTCGCTGCGGCACGAGAACGACGTCATTGCTGTCACGAGCTCAGCAGAGCGAGCAACAGCTCAGCAAGAGCGAGCAACAGCTCAGCAAGAGCGAGCAACAGCTNGCACACAGGTATTACAGGTGAGAGGCCCCCCTCGTCCAGGTGCGCTGGCTGGGCGGCACAGACGCAGACGTCCCGACGTGCCTTCACGTACGAGGATTTCATTGGCCAGGTCACGTTGACTTGTATTTCCAGTTGACGCTCGCGTCGCAGAACTTTGGACACGAAGTGAATTAGAATTTCAAAATTGTGTGCGTTGTGAAGTTTAAAGTGGGATATTCATGCATAAAAGTTGAGCTTCACAAGTAGTAATTATATGCATGTTACTTTAAATGATATATTCCGTTAATGCTTGGGTTACGGAACATTAGACACGAAATGCACGAGACTTTTAACAAATATTAAAAATCCAGGAGTCACTCGCAGGACATAAAAGTAAAACTTAATACACATAAAATAGGAACGTTGAGTGCGGATGTACGTATAACCGTTTTAGAAAGTGAAGTATAAAACATGTCATCGAAGGTAATGGTAGAAAGCATTCAATTACACAGTTTCAGACATGAAATTTAGAAAAAAAAAAATATTTAAAGATCACCGGAAACTCATGGGCAAACCTTCAAGTAAAAAATAATCCGTCTTGCCTGGCGCAGACCAAATTTACTCAACATCAGCGATTGACTACCAAAAACTTCAACTTTTACAACGTAGTAGCCCTACGAACATTTTACAAGCGTCGCCAGCCAGATGGTGACTTCAGAAACACTAATTTAAGAGCCATGGCTCTAAACACATGCCATGCATTCAGCACAGAACGAGACATAAACCATCACAAATTGGGAGAATGGCATGCCACTCGTATGAGAAGCAACACCCGTCCCTAAAACTTCATCATTTTGCATTAAATATTAAAGTGGTTGCATTTATTAACTTTCCCAGCCCACGTACCGAATGCAGTATGTACAATACAGCTGCGTTAGTTTTACCTATGCAACGTGGTTTGACTGAACACAACTGCAGCTTCTCAAAAGGATATAGGCGACTGTTTTTGTTTGGCGTGATTTAGCCTAAACGCCTTCAGCGGCTCATAGAATATATTTACGCGATGACAACTATAAAAGAACTAGACAATAAAACAAGCATTACAATACTACAATGAGGAAAAAAGCACGAGATCGTAAGAGCGACGTGGCGTAGCTAGGCTACGAGGTAGATGGAGAAATCCCGAGTTGCAGAGGTACAATTATTCTTGCGACGAGGAAGAGAGAAGCTCGGTCTGGTGACCTCACCTGAGGTCGGTGACTGGAGAGCACTAGCAGCTTGACTCCTAACCCACCCACCTTCCCACCACCACGTCCACCACCGCCTCCACCACAAGCACCTGGATGCGTTCATTATAAGCGAAAACACGACAACAGCAAACGAAAGTGCTCGACCGTCAACATAGCTGATGCTACATCAGTCTTGCAGTTGACCACATCTCTAAATCATGTATACATACTATTTGTACTACTCTTAATCATGCATTATAATCATACAGCCACGCCTTAGTCGTCCTCTCGAGTCTCGAGACTCCAGTAAACACCAAGACGTAGTTAAGAAAGGATGAACATGGCAAAAAGAGGAGAAGACATACATAGACTGCAAAACTGGGAGGAAAGAATGGCTTCGTCATCCCAAAGCCCCCTTTAAGAGCTGTTCAGCCTGCAAGACGGTTTAATTTTCTTACCTAACCGTAGAATCTAAACATAATTGTTAGTTAACACTTTGACTACGATTCTCCATACAGGTAGGAAAAAATTACATGCCGACAAATACCTCTACCGTGAATTTAAAAATGAAGGATTTTGGTTTCACAAATTTGGTTACTCTATTAATTTTCTTTCTGATCAGAACTAGCTTGCTCGATTGATGAACACAAATTTGACGAAAACTCGAAAATTTGTATTTATACATGACAGTGCTTTGGTTACATTAGGTAAGGTTAGATGATCGCGTATACCATATGTGACCCGCTCTAGAGGCAAAGTGTTAATCATGATTGTCTATATTTACGCTAAACAGGTTCAATGTCTAACCTTTTCAAGTACGGAAGAGCAAACAAGAGAGCTTGAGACTGTAAAGTCTGCCACGGTCACAACCCGACAGCCACAAGTAAGTTTGAGAACTCAGCTGGCATTTAATGCTCGTGAGTCTAGGCTCGCATGCTCCGAGGGTCATGCATAAAATATTCCCTCCACCTGTACGCGCTTGTACGACTCGCCCATCGCCTGGATGCTGCATAACTCGCGATCTACAGGGTGGTACAGAAAAATTGGTTTATGCGAAAGTTTATAAAATATTGTAATTGTTTATCTTATGAAATGAAAAAAAAATGTTCGCATCCCCTTTCAAAGTGGTTTTTGTTCCACTTTCGTAACATAGAGACCTGAGATATGTTATAAACTCTCAACCACTTCTTTCATCTCACTACCTTAATTATAAAGCTACTGGATCTAATAGAAACTGGCCTAATTTATTAGTACAAGCTGAGCAGTAAGCAGAAGCAGAGCGCACTAAGAAAACCAACGCTGTTAATTTTGATATTATTGCTTTAGTAACACGTACACTGACTGTACCCGACATACACAGTATACAGAGTAACAACAGCCGAAATGCGTTGAACCATTTCAAGGTGTTTTTTTTAGATAATTTAATCTCACTAACTAGTCTAATTCCGCTCACTCCTCCTTCCTATTTTCTTCTCTTGACCTAGCGTAACTTTGTGAAATTCAGCACCTGTGGTAAAAAGAAAAAAAAACATATGCCGTGAATTTCAATATCATGCGTCCTGAAAACATTCTTCGCAAAACAAAATCTCCTAACCATTCTTTCAATGAAGTTCAGCAGAAAGCTCACGAGATTTGACCAAAATTGCTGTCTAGAAGCAGTAAGCTGATGCGACACGAACCGCAACTAGCAAGTAAGTTGCAGCAGCAGCAGCTGCTGAAGCTGCAACAACACCTGCAGCAGAGGGGCTGCTTCCCCCTAACTCCCCTCGAGGCCCCGCAGGTGAAAGTGGTGCCAGTAGAGGTGCCACGCTGGCACACGACCACCAGCCGGCAACTGGCACGTTACCTACGCTCAAGTCAGGATGTTCGCAACTGCAGCAGGGTTCTCAGTCGTTCAAAGAGAATTTGAAAGGTAAATCGACCTACGCCCACTTCAACACGTATCCATGATACACGGTAATACGTAGCCACATCCCTCTAATGGTTGTTCTCTATGTGGTGCCAAGTCTTGTACAGCAAAATGATCCTCCGCCGTCCGTTGCTTGTCTTCAAGTCTAGGCACCATTATTTTTGTTATTTTGATAATTATCACAGACGTTACAAAGCGACAACTTAAAAAAATAAAATTAATCTATCATTACACAGGCCTATCGTTCTTGAACAACAAGTCAAGTTTCAGAATTACTTATGAGAATACCGAAAATAAATCAGACGTCTACTTGTCTATGTAATTCGTACTATACAGCTTAGCTAGTTTGAACATCCAGTTAGAATACAATATAAATTAGATGACACCTTCGTCTTTGAAAGCGTGTAGATGACTTTGCGAAGATATTGGTTTCGCGGGAAAAGTCACATTAGTCCGAGAAATATGTGAACATCGAGTAAAGAAAACCAAAGTGCAGCTGCATGCCAAAATTTCACCTGACAACGTGCAGAAAAAAAAGCATTCAGAGTGGGTGTGTTCCTTTCAGAGTACTCAAAAATCAGCCCAGGTAATCAAATTAGTATAGAGTAGTGCTAATGAGCATAAAAGAAAGAAAAATAATTTTAACTTTGCGACATTGCATCGCAAATATTCAAACGGGAATTCAGTCAAGTGAAATGCTAACGTCAAGTCAAAACTAGGAGAAGTAAAAAAAAACGGCACTCGCCTGACCAGCGGAACGTAATAAGAGACGGTTAAGAATGACAAATACCCAATGGGTACTCGTAGCAATTTGAGCAAGCAACGAGTGGGAAGTTTAAGAACAGATTACATTCATATTATACCGGGAGGATAATACAAACAGGTCACAACTAAACGATACTGCAATAACAATACGACCTGAGTTATATTTTTACATGGAAATAATACGATGACATGAACTCCGCATCGTCAACCACGTTGACATTCGGCAAGGCGTGAATTAGAACCGAGGACTTGGCAGCCGCAGTAGGGACGGAGCCAAGCCGTTGTTAATTGTATATAAAATTGAGCGTCGCACAAAATTATCCCTGTAGAAACTCGTGTCAGCTTAAAACAAAACCGTCAAGTCGAGCATAACCCCGCCGGTTACGTTCAAGTAGACGTGTCTTCGCTGAGCTACCTAAGCTACACAGCTGACAATGAAGAAAACAGACGGTCAAACTCAAATCACACAATGGAATTGAGAGATAAAACAAGTGACAGCTCAAGTTCATTGAGCAACTATACCAAAAATCCAAAACCTGGAGTGCCGTCACGAACGGACTTTAACAGACAAACTGTTAATGCTCCTCCTAAAGATAAATGGACATATACCAAAAATATAAACAAGAGCGACAGAAGGTTGAAGAGACTGAAAAGATTTAGAGGTACGCAGGCAGCAAAATGACTAGAAGAAATACACGTAGAGAGAACAAGAGTCTTAGTCTGATAAGAAACAGAGACGTAACGGCATCAAGAGACAATAAAAAGAGGTGTACAGTCAGCAAGACGCCGAGGAGAAACCGAGGCGTACAGGCAGCACGAGAACCGTACCAGCTCAGTGGGGACAGCAGCATCGACCATCATCCAGCCCTCTGCAGCTGCTCAGAGTGAGTCGTCGCTTCACTCTTCACATCGCAACGATAAGAAAGTACATACAGATTTCCTACCCACGTTAATCTCTTCATTCGAGAAGTTTTGAGTTCAGTGAACGAACTGCTCCCTTGCTCGCGTTTGCTACTGCCAACCCGTTTCAAAGCTGAAGTTCTGAGCGAGTCTTAGCACACCGCCGACCACAACCTCAGTACATCCGCACCTGCTAATCAGTAGCCGCCGGCGGACCGCATTACGCAACTGCTGCGTGGCAGCGGAAATAAGCTGTAAGCGCTGAACGGGTAATTCAGGTGCCAGCTTGAATAAAGAAACGTAGGTACAATCACGCCGATTCTATTGTACCAAATGCCCGGAAAAAATTTGGGTGACTTTCCATAGTAACTTGGCAAACACGACTTTTAAACGTGTAAAAGTCTCTGGGTTTCTATTTCCACAGTTGGTATTTTTTTTAATAAAATAATGTCCACCACAGAAGAGCTTAAAGTGGAACCTCCAATTTTTTCCTCGTTCTAAATCTAAAATTTTATGAAAGAGGTTTATTCAAACTAATCAGTCACAAGGAAACGATCTCGTCAGACACGAGCAAAAACCGTACTCGAGAATACAAGTTTGCATATTCCCTTTCTTGCACTAGCTTTATGCATATTTCAAAAATTCACCTCAACTTTTTCAAGCGCCAGGCCAGTGCATCACTTCAAACGAAGGTCTTCTTGCAGCACATTTCTCCACAGGTTTCCTGGACCGCATTGTCAGTCGACAGCTTCAGGCAACAGGTGTGAACGTAGTATGCTGCCTTCATTCGCGCTCGTTTTCCTACTGTCTTGCAAATGAAGGCTGCAGTGATCATGCGAGCTGCCACAAATTAATCCTTCCTCACGAGTAAAAATTTGCTGGCATCAATCAATAATAATATGAATTGAACAATGAGACGCTAAAATCAAACATTTTCCTTCACAAAGGTATGAGCTGACACAAAATTAGGCAGCCACAGGCTTCGCACGGGTACACACACACAAAAAAAAAAAGACAACGGTAACAAAGAGGTGCAAGAAATGGCGCTAGAAGTAAGAAGCCAGCTGTTGTGAACGGTTGGCGAGGCAAGCATGAAAGAGGCGTGACCTCACAAGATATTTTGCCTTGCGCCTCCACAGCAACACAAGCAAAACAAGCCATGAATTTCCCACCGTGGAAGCGAGTGCTTTTTGTCCTGCGAACGAACTTGTTTTGCAAGCCTGCTTCCTGAGCAAATTATTCAACCGAGTGTTTGGCCTACAGTCTTGCTGGGTCATTTTTCATGCTTTAGTATTAATTCGAGGTTTATAAGGTTTATTTTGCAATCATATTCTGCTACTGAATATCAGTCTGCCGGTGGTCTATGTTCGTTATTCTACCCATATCTATAATACTAATTCCGTTGTTGGTCCGCGTGTTACACTCTCTCAGAAATTAGATACGAGAAAATTAGCGGCGTTTGAAATGAACTGAAAATTGGAACCTGGAATGGTGGTATCCTGGGTACAGATCTTCCATGACTGTGCGCTGCGAATATTTCTTTTCCGAGGAATGCTACATACTTTCTAAGTCGTAGGGTATATATTTGGAAAGTTAAATAAACGGACTGTGAACATGTTTCACTACGAAGATTTCTATTCCATGATAATGAAGGATATGTCATCATTAAATAATGATGCCTTGAACTTGAAATAATTTGAACTTGAGAGAACATCACTTAAAACATCGCTAGGAAATTCGTCCAGGTCCAGCAATTCCGAAATTAATAAAATTCACTACAAGTAATTAGTAAGTGAAACTGTAAATTGTTGGTTTCCAATAACTCTTCGTCAGAACTCAAGTCAACAGTTAAAATCATCTAAAATCAATCAAGTTGGAACTGAAATCATGTTTAAAGCTTATAACAAACGTGAAACTGACGACGGCTTCACTAAAACAATAATGGTAAAAGCAGCTAAAATCACTTGACAATAAATTCATTCAGGTCTCACGAGTACCACATCGATCACTCGAACTAATCACCTAAGACACAAGAGTAATGTTCAGAAAATTCCACGAGTTTTCTACAGAAATGAAAAAAAAAGAACATGGAGTTGACACACTGTGCGTCGAAGATACTCGATGGCTGATAAGTTGGCCATTCCTATAACATAGAAAGAAAAGTCAAACTAAGCCTGCTGAACTCCACAGCCAGCAGCCAGCGCCTCATGTCGCTGTGACGGCAACATGCAGATCCTCAAGTGCATAACTACCAGTGCGAGTACCAATTCGTTTTCCCACTAGAATAAATCTCGTGTAACTAACCTATCTCTAGATTTCTTTTCTAGATTTGAGAAGTATGAAATTTTCAAGTTAGGATGGAAGATAATGCCTCCAATGCTTAAAGCCAATTCTTTTTGTAAATCATTTTATACCTAATCCGATGACCAGGCCACTATAGTAATTTTTTAAATGAAATAAGTACGCACTCTCGATGTTCGATAGCAAAATATTAATTAAAAATTCATTAAATGTGCAGCTGGATTAAACGTGCTTTTGTATAAATAATTCAAGCTAATAAGAGTGAAAAACTTAAACCACGCCGATTTAATGGAATGCAAACATAAAGGTGCAAACATTAGACGAAGATAAGATGAAGAAAAATCAAAAAGGAAAGCATGAAAATGGAAATAAGCAAAGTGTGCACGAAAGATTGAAGTCCCGAAGGTCTAGCTATAACTGAGGTGCTATCCCAAACAACGAACTGCTACGTTCACTGCTGTCGTCTCCAATCGACGACACCAGCAGGATCTATTTCAACCCTATAGAATCACCAGTGGCACGACATGACCATGTTTCATAAATTGCTGCTACTTTTTCGTGCATAGCTAAACGCAGGCGTATTGCAAACGTACACAAGACTAAAGCTTACGTTTTGCGATGAAATAACTGCAGTCTCGTTGCAAATCTAATAGAGTGGTTAGAGAGTTAAGTTAGTGCCAGCCACCATGAGAGCGCGGCTACCAGCCTCGCCAGCACCGCACGAGGAAGAGGAGAGTCTGAGGTAGGTCAGGAGAGCCTAATAAGGAGCCTTGAGGAACAGGTGAGCTCGTCGCAGCCACGTACGCAGCACTGGGCCAAGCTGACGGCAACGTGGCCCCACGAGCTGAGCAATTGTCAGCCCACTGCTACGTGGCCCCACGAGCTGAGCAACTGTCAGCCCACTGCTACGTGGCCCCACGAGCTGAGCAACTGTCAGCTCACTGCTACGTGGCCTCATGAGCTAAACTGTCAGCTGAGTGTAACCTGGCCCCACGTGCTGAACCATTTGACTGCAACGTGGTCCAACGACTTAGAAAACTGTCAGCTGACGACAACGGGGCCCCAAGAGCTGAACATCTCTCAGTTGACTACAGGCACAGACGTCACCCGAGACGGAAAAAGTAGTTTGACTCCACGAAAGAGGTTTCTGGCGAATGCCAAACAGCCAAGACGGCAGAATTGCATTATACCAATTTCAGTAATGCATAGATAAGGGAGAGACAACGTCGTCTTGTTTTCCCATACATAACAATCATTTATGCAGTACGAAACAACCAGTTACGCCGGACCAAACACCCATTTCCCTTCTAAGCTTCAGTTTTTTGGTGAGCTATCTAAAGTTTCTCGAGCAAGAAGACTGAAGGTTCTTAGGTTCAAATTCAGCAGAAGAAGTACAGTACAACTTCAAAACCAGTTCGATTCAAAACCAGTTCGTCAGTGGAGATGCCACAAAAATATCCGCACATTTTAACTGGCGTAGTCAAGTAATGAAAATGAGAAGCAACCCCTTATATTTATACCCAGTTGTGTGGAATCGCGCACACTGTTCTACTATGTTTGAAATACATGCTTCTACAATAAATGATTTGGTACCAAATAACACATTAGACGCTCTAACTCGAGTATTGTTGTACGAAGTGTTCTGCATGTACCCAAATCTTCAATATTAATCACATTTCCATCCATTGTGGGCAAATAGGCATTCATAAAGGTGCACAGGGCGTAGTTGGCAAATGAAAGAACACTTTCATGAAATCAGGATGACTAGATGAATTTGTAAGGTGAGTGTTCTCCGCGGAAATGTTATAACCTCAGCACTCGTACACTTCCATAGGGAGGGTCGAGGCTACTCAGCAATAACTGTCTTCATGAGGACGGCACTATTTCATTATTAAAATCTCTGACTTCAAACGCATGTATTCGTGATATAGAAGCTACAGAGTCTGGAAGCTACAGAGTTTACGAAGAAGACAATGCAACAGACGGATCGGCGATCTCACGAGATAAAACTTAGGATACGCTTGACACAAATTTCGCAATTAGAGCTCCCAATATTCAGCCTTGGTGAATGGTTTAATGGACTGAACTTTCTTTACCTACCCCGCGCAGCACCGCCGAACGCCGCTGCAGACGAGGCGTTTGACCATCGCTTGCCCACACAACCATGAAGCCCACCAGTGAAACCTTTTTTTCTTGTTTCACCCCGTTTTGCCATCGCAAAATAAAGGCGATGGCAAAATTCCCTAAATTGACCCTCTATTCCCTCAAACTCGCTACACTTAATATAATAACTTCTACGAATACCAAGTGCTTACTTGAACAAAAATGCAATCTACCAACAGGAAATATTGTCTTTTGCTTCTCTGTTAATGTCTCGCATACTTAATATAGTAGCATCAATGCACCTTAAAAAAATACCCATAATGTATAAATGCTGGTCAAGTGGAAAATAATTTGGGCAGTAAAAGATTAACGAGACCTACAGCGCTGGCTGATAGGCCAATAAATGCCTCCTACTCGTATATTTGGGCGCAAATTCCTGACTTCTCGACCGACTATGATAAACGTCGGTGACAACAGCTGTGCACTGAAAATGGAAGGGCATTCAACAATTGCTCACCATGATCAACTTCAAGTCAGAACAATATGTGAATCATATTCACCGAATTCGACGAGCATTGCACAAACACTAACTCCAAAAGCATCTCATACCGAGTAAGAGCTGCGCGAGCTCTACCCGACTGCGCTAGTAAGCTCGAGTCTGTTTCAAACGCCCGGAGCAGAAGTTATAAATCTGCGGATGGAATCAGAAACTCTGAAATTTACCGAAGTCCAGCAAAAAGTGGCGTCCAGCAACCCCATGGAATAATAAGGTTGCAACACAATAGGTGACGTCTGAACGAGGGTAGGGCGGTGCCGAGCGTACCGAACGACCGTCGTTCCAAAACTCAACTTGAAATAGTCGTATGAAATATCGACGTCTGAGCACAACCTGTTCGATTAAAGAGGTTCCTATAAAAAACCTAGGCGTGTCCACTAAACGGCTGATAACGCCTTGGATGTAGAAGCTTCCAAAAAAACGCACAGCAAGTAGAAAATTATGAAGAAAATTTGCTCAAAACACAAATGGATGGCATGCGGGTAGAGAAGGTCGCGCTGACACTGCAGGAGCACGCTCCAGCGGGAGCATAGGGTACGGAATGGAGTTCTGTGAGCGTACCCACGAACACACGACATGCGCAGCTGTCTCGGTAAGACGGAATTCTCTCCGCGCGCACGATGGTTTCTACAACCAAAACTGTAAAACAAGACCCTGATAAAGTTCAGTTGAAAGAACAGTCTGAAAACCATGTGGTTTGCCAGACACTCCTGCCAATAAGAGCAGCTGAATCCTTTACGTTTTTGTAAATAACACCTCACAACTTCCCCTATTTAAATGATGCATCTCGGCTTCAGTCGAAATCCATTACACTCGCTCTACATCGGTCACAATCGCCATACATGAATCATAATCGCTTAATATCAATCCTTACCGATCGCTGTGCATAATGGCTGCTAACCGGAACGTTTGATACACATCCAAGAATACATCGATTCAAGGCAGTTATATTTCACAGAATTACGCTTCTTTCCAACAAGAAATATAAATAAATAACAACAGATGCTTCACCATTACCAAAAAATCTGCATAACCCCTTTCACTCCATTCTGCTCGATACATCTTCTAGTTTACACAGCCCAAAAAGCTCCACACTCACAAGTGCCCCGTGCTAGTCTCTTTTAGTGACACGCGAGTCAAACACAATGCCCAAACATTGGCTACCGAACTTGGGAAACATACCTGGGTGAATAGTACAGCAAGTCAAGCTCAACATGTGGACTGCAGTTCCCTTCAGTTAAAAAAAAAACAATATTTCCCGACGATCACTCGGAGGGCGAAAACGAGTACGTATTTTCTTGAAAGCTGAACACGTTCAACCCGGAGATTTGTGCGGACAAATTTTGACCAGCACACATATGCAGCAGCCGGGTTGGGAGTGACAAGCTCACGCAGACATGGCGACTGATGCATTGTCACATTTGAAGAAGAATAAGCGTGCGATGTCGTAGCGGCTGCCGAGAACATCAAAGCAACCAAGCAGCCCGTTGTTGTTGTTGGTCTCATCCCAGTAATTCCTGCTCACTCGCTGCACGCACTCCTCTCCCCGACGTGCAATTAGACTCGAGGTCCTGTAAGCTGGCAGAACACAACGCGGCCCTCAGCTTTTTGCAAGCGCAGACCACGCGCGACACCGTCTGCGTCGCTGGAACACGAGTCGTGGCAGTTATATCAGTCGCAGTAGTTATAACATCACCAGAAGAATGAACAACTGCAGCAACAATAGAAGTAGTATGAACGGATGCAGTGGCAAAAGAAGCTTTACAAATGAATGCACCACGAACATCAACAAAGGCATGAGAGAATGCACCCGCAGCAGTCACAACAAACGCAGTAGCAACAGCACGAACAGATGCCGCAGCACCACAAGCACAGACGTCAGCTGAAGGTCGGCGGCAGCGGCACTGCAGTCATAAGCACGGCAGTGAGCGGCGTACAACACGTGAAACCTTGATTCTCGTTTCCTTCCTATGGGATCGTATCCATTCTACGCCTTAAATGTTAGATACTTTAGCTGCTGCACGCAATAACGACTGCATAAACGTCCATACCAGAGGAACGTTATACCTTGGCGTCTTAAAAAATGTGCTTTCGATTTTTTATTGGAGATGGAAGGACAAAACGTGAAATCCTTGCCTTCAATATTCCAGTTTAAAAACACCATTTTTACCAGTAAACTTTTGATACATCACGCAGTCGACCGTGTGTAAAACAAACGACATCAGTGCACCCTAGCACAGAAACGCAAAACGGCATCTAAAACTGAGCTCAAATTTGAAGCATTCAGCGAGAGACGCTGAACCATTAAATTCAACGCCCGGAACAGACTACGGAAGGGGCCTAAGAGTTCAGAGTTGTGCCAACATGGCAGGCGCCCCAACTTTTCAATAGCGATCGGGAAAATAATCAGTTTTGTTCTGCAACCCAACGAAGTATGTTTGACATGAAGAACTATCTAAAGCGGAAATTTGTTCTGGTGCCGTCCAGATCGAGAGTACAATGCGCGGTGAGCATAAAACATTACAAAAAAAGACCCGAAAGAAGATCCAGCAGAGACACAGCTCGCTCATACAGGAAGCTTGGTATCGTGGAGAAAATAGAACCCGAGCGACAACACGGACGTATGCTGCGAAGACCACACATACTCGTACTGAACATACTATGTACAACGAGGAAGTTTCTACTTTCACTCTATGTCAAGTACACTGGAAAAAATGTAATCAGAATTCATTCTCGTGGACCTCATTTTTCACTGATTTTTCCTGTCATAAGACGCACAAATAGGAGCACTCAACACATGTTGTATCTAAAAAGTAGAATACTGGGGAAAAATCGAATACTAAAAATAGAAGCTTGAACCTTCAAGCTATGTAGGAAATCAGGCCTGGTAGCGAATGTGGCAAGACAACATTGCCAATGATTTCAACATAGACTAATCTCACCCACGGGCTACGATTGTTACCTTGTGACAAAGTGGGGAGAACTTGTAACAATTATGTCAGTATCTTGTAAATATTTTCTCCTTATCGTACATAAGATTCAATCGGAGCATCTGATTGAAGAGAGTATCTCATCATCAATGCATCACAAGGAAACGAAGCGTTGAAAGAAGTCGGCTAACGTAACATCACAGGCCCTTGTGTTAGAAGGTACGTCAGATGGAACGCACGTCTCTCCTAGAAAGAGACAAGCTGTGAAGGAAAGACTTGAAAGACTAGACCCACCTAGCTGCAAGGCCATGTCCGCCTCTCTCAAGGCGAGCAGACTACGACTTGCACTATCAACTCACTCCGTTATGGCATATGTATTGCATACAAGTTCTTCTAGATCCACTCTGAATGGAACAAAAGAGTCCTACTGATCTTTCAAGAAGCGCCATGTCTCTGAGATATGCTGAAAAATATTTTTATTTAGCGTAGGCTCGGAGTCGGGTAGCAATGGCTTTTTTTTCCTAGAGTATTTTTAGAATCGCTGAACCATTAAGCCTCTTTGATGAAGCATAAACAGAAAAGCTAAAGTAACAAATTCATCTAAAGAACGAGAATGTCCACATAAGCCAATCAAGTCTACATATAGAATAAAATTGAGATACTTACAATATGATCCAAGTTTCAACAGAAGTAAACGAACACACATCCAAAGATGACTGAACTTTTTGCCTGACGCTCCACCCCCTCACAAGGAGGTGTACTGGACTACCAAAATATCGATTCGTGCAAAATAAGTACGTAATAAACGAGCAGCGAAGTAGTTGCCCTCATGGAAATGAGAAACTCCAACACAAACGAAAGCTACACTGTCGCTCACTGACGAAGGTGATCTATCAAATGCCTCTACGCTACCAGGACCTCAGAGTTAGACTTACCAGATGCATCACGCACTGGACTGGCACATCTACTTCACGCCACACCTTTGCTGGAAATATAGAACCATTTATATGATCAATACTCGCGCCTCATCTCAGACAAACGATGATGAGCTCATTTTCGGCGAGTTATGTATGACAAGGTCAAGTCTGAGAAGAAGCGAATTCAATTTTCTTGCTAGAGATTTTCATTCCCCAATTCCACTCCAGCGGATGAAGTAGTCTATATTGCACACATAACCTTTAAGTATCAGGCATTTGTTTCTAGGTCTGCCTCATTTCCGTATCTATAAACTATTCTGAGAGGAAAGAAATACACTCACGCGAAGAGTTGGAAACACAAAAAATCAGAGCAGCATCGATCCCACAGTTCTGTAATCGTATTAAAGAACTAATAAAATTAATTATACTGAAAGTTCAATCATACTCGGGTAACTGGCTTAGAAATTGCAATTTAATACTATGTGTAATGGTTTCATTACGAAAACGAGACTTGCAACACTCACGAGACACAATAAATGCCAGCTACAAAAGTTACAAAGAAAGACGCTTTAACAAAACCGAACGAACACCGACTCATCCAACATAGCAGTAAAATTACCTGTAACACACATCGCAAAAGTTTTTATTAAAATAATGATAGATGTTTCCACCCGACGTAAGGTCATGTCGGAAGGGTTTATTATGAGGTCAGTACAACGAATTTTATGAAGTAGAGATTCCAAATTAACGCTCCAGTGAGGTCGGCAACGAGAAGAAACGACAACTTATCAAATTACAAGGAAGCATTGAATTCAAAGACAAATTATCTATTTTATTACACGTTAGGTAAAGGAATAAATGATTTGATGAGATGGAAAGTCATCGGTAACAAACTTAGAAATCATTTTAGACGATCATCGGTGTGTAAGATTTTTCCATTAAAAAGGCTTCTGTAAACGAAACACTATAACATGGTGAAAACGCATCGAGGCAGAAAAATTAAGTAGGAGTACTTACAACTCGCGTCGATTCAATTGAAATCATCCAAAGACAGAAAAAACTACGACATTGACAGTGACTTCAACTAGATTCATATAAACGAGCCCACTTTTTGAAAACGTTATTAGTTTCAACTGCTAAAATAAGAAAAATGGTGCAGACAATTATAAACCAAACGAAATGAATAGCGCTGAGGGAACTTCTGACATAAAAATATAGACTGGACGACCGAGCTCAACACTGTCCAGCACAGACAGACGCAAAATGCAAAGATCACCAAATCGAGCACACAACTGCAGTGTGTTGCGACATCGGCACGAGGCTTGTCAGCGCCACCGACCTGATTTTCCTCATTTACCCTCAACGAATGTCAAGGACCATCTCTCAACACAATGCTTCCACGGTCTGCATGGCATTAATTAAAACTTGAGTCAAAACAATTTATGAGACATTAATCAACACTTAAGAGTCAGAACAATTTATGAGACATTAATTAAAACTAAAGAGTCAGAGCAATTTATGATTGATGTTTTTCGGATGAACTATTTCCGCTACACTGACTTTTTAGCATCTTTACTAAACGGATAACAATTCACTTCCACAGTTAACTCCTTATCGACCAAAAAGACATCAGTCTAGCTCCACAAAGACGCTGCTAGATTTCGTTAAAGTTGAACGCAGCTTAAATGAATACGCGTACACAACGCTGCAAATAACATCTCGTACGTGACCACGGGCTTTTCTCAAAAAGAATTTAGCGGTTATAAAGTTAGGTTCTGGTGGGAGCACGCACCTTACAAAAATACGCATTCTCTCCTCAGGCAGAGGAGGCCCGAGTCCAAAACAGGTGACGCTTGACGCCCTGAGCACTTGCGGCGGAAGGCTTCTACAGGCTATTGGTCGTCCGGATCAATAGGAAGAACAGAGAGAGAGACTAAGAAACAGACGTGAGTCAGGCTCCTCAGGCAGGTCAACGGTAACCCTTCTTATGCTTCTCAAATTGTATTTGCGAAGATAAAAAATTAATGGGTATTTATTTATTGTTAGGTTTGAAGTTATGTTCAACACATCTCCACGTGTGATTTGGTCGTTACAAAGTGCCAGAATGCAATCGAGGGCAGATGTCGTTCACTTGCCAACAAGACAAACAAATATGTCCCTTGCAAATTCTGTTTGATTTAGAGGCATAAATTTCAAGTACATCTACCATTCATGATACTCGAAGAGAACGGGTTGAGGACCACGTGGAAGATATATAGTATGCATGTATGTATAGTGACAGGGTCCTGGTCGAACATGGAGTATTAAACAGCATTTAAAAACCAATTGAGAATTGAGCACACCAAGAGCACTTGGTATGCACACGTGCAACCCTGTTGAACACCTCGACAAGTCACACTCGCCTAGATAAGGGACGTCCTCGCTGACCTAGATCAGCGCCAAAGAAAAGTGACTTCTACGTAGAGGAATAGCAAAAAATAATTTAAATATCACGGAATAATTCGAAATTTCAAAATTCTCACATGTATTGAGTTGTCCGGAAAGTTCGTGCCGAATTTTAGTAGTTCATCTTTCTACTTATTTAAGAACATAACTGAGTCAAAAAATTAGAATTTGACTATACCTCTATTTAAAACACTGTTCAAGCTTTTCTTTTGCAGAAGAAGGTCTGACATCCTATAACCTGTGTTAATTCTGAAACCCTCTGAAATGGTAGATAAAAAAATTCATTCCGGCACTCGATATCCTTCTACTTCCATAAGAGAAAAATGCCTCAAAAACAACCAAAGATATACGCGCAGCTTACGGTGATGACTCTTTATCCGAAATAACTGGACGCAAGTGATTCGCGGGGTTACGAGAGGGAGATTTTAGCCTTATCGATAAAGAGCGATCAGGCACAGCGTCCTCCACAGATGACTAAATCAAGTCATTAAATGAGAATAACCCACATTGCACAACCCGAAAATTGGCAGAAAGCCTCAATCCATCAAAATCCGCTGTTTGAGAGCACCTGGTAAAACTTGGGTTTGGCAATCCCTACGATGATTGAGTGCCACATGACTGGAGTGAGAAGAACCTTTTGGATCGCATTTCCATTTGTGATTTGCTTTATATACGGAATAAAAATGCACCTTTTTTAAAGCAAATTGTGACAGGGCATGAGAAATGGATTGCTTACCGAAATGTTCGGAGAAAACGATCCTGGAGTAAGCGACATGAGCCTCTCTTAGCCACCCCAAAAGCGAGTCTTTACCATAAGGAAGTTTCGCATTATGTCTGGTGGGATTGGAAAGGAATTCTGTACCACGAGCTTCTCCCAAGTAACCAGACAATTATTTCTAAGAAATGCTGCTCACAACAGAACGAGTTAAAAGAAACAATTAAAGGAAAACGTCCAGAATTGGCCCACAGGAATGGTGATTTCCATCAGGATAATGCGAGACATATTTCTTTGGAAACATGACAAAAATTGCTGTAGCTTGGCTGGAATGTGTTACCCCACCCTCTATAATCACCAAATATTAATCCGTCGGATTTCCACTTATTCAGGTCTTTGCAGATTCAGATCAATGTAAAAATTTCAATTTCTTGAATGACTTAAAAGATACATTGATGAATTATTTGCCATGAAACCAGTGCAATTCTAGGAAGAGGGTTTTTTCAAGCTAAAGGAAAGATAGAGCCGCAGTGTGCAACAGAATGGTTTATATTTGGTTGAAAAAATGCACGGCTAATATTTATCAACATGTTGACTGCGATTCTCCACACAGGTAAAATTACATGCGGACAAATATCTCTACTGTAAATTTAAAAATGAAGGATTTTGGTTTCACAAATTTGGTTACTCTATTAATTTTCTTTCTAATCAGAACTACCTTATTTGGTTGATGAACACAAATTTGGAGAAAACTCGAAAATTTGTATTTATACATGATAGTGTTTTGGTTACATTAGGTTGGGTTAGATGATCGCGTGTACCATATTTGACCCACTTCGGAGTCAACGTATTAACCTTTTTCTTTCCTCCAAAATTGGCACGAACTTTCCATAGATATACGTACACGAGCAAGACACTACAGCAGCGTTCAGAGTCTATGTGCTAGTACCTCGAAAGGGTAGATTCGTGTGTAACAGCCAAGGCAGATTCTGTTCTGGGAGATTGATTTTGAGAAACTTCCTCAGCTAACAAACCCAAATATCAAACCTAAATTTAGTTACAAATTACAGAACAGAAAGTCAATATAGAAATTTTCATTTGTAATCGAATCTTGGCTCATGTTAAACTATGTTAGAGGACCACAGAGACCGAATGTCAACACTGGATGCATCTGACGCTACCGATTTTATTCTTGGAAGAACAGAAGCTTTACTGATCTCCTTCACTTGTCCATACCTCCAAAAGTAACAGTAAGTATAAGCTCTTCATAGTTACGACTTAATTTACAGCCTCACTTCAGACTACCTGCTCTAGATTTACTGAGAAGAAAACGCTGTTCCCATAGCTGAACTGTCCAAATTTTTTACACGCTTTCACTAACACAAAAGAAGTGATCTTACAAGATATAAAGAGCTCTCTAAACACAGACGATTACATTAGTTTTCAGTCAGCTTGACTTTAGTTTGTGGAACGGACGGGTAATTATTAAAATGTTTCCAAATGCGACTCTTTAAAACACTATTGTCAATCATTTGAAAAGCGAACAAATTAATTTTCACGTCAAAGCGATGACTGCAAGAAATGACGATCGCTGACAAATACATATACTAAAATTGAATGTTCTCAACACGCACGTAGCAACCCGTCTCGCTAAGTAGTAACGAATGCACTGGTCTTTTAAGATCAACTAGAAAAAACAATCCATCAATCATCTCCGGCCTACGTTGAAGCGAGGTACAAGCCGTTATTTAAATAACTTTATATTGAAATCACGCTATTCAGTCAACGATACATCATAAACCGTATAGTGAGTTGCATGTTGATATACGAGAGGCAACGCAGATAATATTTATAGGTCTTTTCTACATTTTTAACAGCGGCTTACGCTCCAACATCCCGTAACAGAAGCCATAATCAATGTCATTATTGAAAATACTCGAGTTACGCGTTCATGATTTCGAGAATGATGCATCGCAGCATAAAAGTAGAGATTTTTTGATGAATCAGCGTTTGATATCAGATTTCTTCCACGTTGTACGCGTCCCAAGCACCCACAGGAACTTTCGCCCCGCCGAGTGTGAAGGGCTATGTGCCGCTTAGGACACTAATCATAGATAATTCGAATTCTCTCGACATGTCCATCTGAAGAGAATGTACTTGATTCTCATAGAAGCTTGTGAGTGTCAACTCTTACTTCGAAGCGATCCGAGTTCATCAAAAATCCGCAGCATCAAAGAACCCCTTTGAAATATTTGCTCTAGTTTCTATAAACCTTGAAAAAAAATTCAAGTGTTCATTCCATAGCTGGACTTGAATGTACGAAGCTTATTTGAAAAAATTCTATTACTTTAGTTAAGTTGTAAAGTGAAGGCTGGCCTGTCATATCTTACTACAACGTTGCTGATACCAGATACCAATGATCACTTGCTCTTCAATTCACTGTTGAGTTAAGAGATCAACAGCCAAAGCAGGCCGGTCGTCCCTCAACTACGCAGTGCTCATCTATCCTCTCGGTTCCAAACAAAATTCGCCTATTTCACCCTCACCTTCACTTCCATCGATCACAAAAAAAATGCGCACTTAGCGATGACAAGAAATTAAACACGTATTTTGGCATCTGATCGCAAAATACAAATCCAGAAGCAAGTCTATGAGAACGTCTATTTGAAGATCAAACGTACACATCACCTAGTTCCGGACAACGTTAGCGGGAACTGCAGTCAGTCACACTCGTGTCAACAACAACAAACCAATTGTTTTTTACATTGCAACCACCATTTATAAAATAACCGGCACGTTGTCGAACGCATCAAAAATTGAAGTCTTCAAAAAGTAACAAATTGAAAAAATCATCAGCCAGCACCTGCTTTGTTTCGAGCAATCGATAATGGCAAAAACGTCTACGTGTCCAATTACGATGCGGTTTCTCACCCCACGAACAGCATTGCGACCGTGACCGAGAAGACCGGAACCCGGCGAGCGTAGCGACTCGGTCTGAGATGGTTTTCGGGACACGCGCGCTGCTTAGGGCGGCACTCACGCGTGCTTTTCAAGGGTGATGCAAAAACTGCTGCTGGCACTGAAGAGGCGAGGCAGTGCCAACACGCAGGGCAGTGACGTCACGCGCAACTCTACACGTCCCCCTTGGACATGAAGCGTCCAACAGAGAAAGTGATTGAAGCTCGCTATGTCCTAGACTGTCATTGTCTTCTAAACATAAAAGACTAAGAATAGGATACTTCTCTTTCATTCAAACTACGAAAAAACAGCGTTTTTCTTACGTCTTCTTTGACTTATAAGAAAATAGAAACAGAAAAAATGCGACAACGGAGACCAACGAAGTAAAATGGTATGTGGGACATCTCGTCTTCTCAAATATAGACGGGATGAAAAAATGCACCAGAGTACGTAGAACTTTTTTTTTAAATGTCAAATGAAAATCTAAATAGCGTTTTGAGAAGCGGTGAACACGCACAAAAAGAAATGCCACGTGTAAACAAATGAACCTTTCTGATATTCCGTGCAAAAATGTATCAGACATTTTCTGAAAACAGGCACACTTGAGTTACAAAAGCTTCAATTATTAAAAAGTGTTCTACAGAAAAATAAAGCCCGCAACACATTGCGCGTAAACATGCCTACTGAATACCTAACATGGGAATGAAATGTTCCTCGTGAAAGCTAGTTCAATCATTTGCATAATGTTAATAAAAACTCACTTTCACACGCCTTCGAGTAGGCGGAATGACCTAAGATCAGTCTGATAATTCACGACAGTGACTCGGACCTACACACAACCACCCCCTTATGTCTCGCACTTAAAAAGCACCATCAAAATCAATTTCAACTGCATTCCAACGTAAACATAAATCATAAACATAACCGAAGTTCAAAATCCTGTCTACTGCTGTTAAATGTTTGAAATCCGATCAATTTACTTACATTTTTGTAGCAGGAAGTGAATCACTGAACATTTACACGGTCACTCCTCGGTTCGCGCAACATGAAACTTAATTCCAATTACGCTCTGAAAAGCCTCCCAATAACATGAAGTTACACTCAAAAGTTCAAACCCACCGCAGAAATTCACCCTTACGGCAACACGAAGTAAAATTGCTGTTCGAGTCTTGTATCAGGAGATTCATGGGCGAAACAAAGGAATTATTACGCACAACACCCATTACCGAGGGATCAGTTCCGCTTGTTTTTAAATGCGCTAATAAAATTTAAGGCAGGACACGTTATGTTTTTTCGCGTGCAATCATTCTTACATGTTCATTAAAAAACGTCTCTCATTGGATAATTGTAATAACTCACTGTAATACTTTTATTAACTCAGAAAGAACCAGAGTGACCAAGGCTGAGTCTTGAAATCCACCGTTAAACTGGCCACTGGAACAACCACAAGCCGTCAGGGCGAGTGTACAATGCTAAACGACAACTAAGGAAACGACCTCTTCTACAGTAGCGCCCCAGCCTATACCAGGTATAGGAACACGGCAATTGCTGCTTAACCTTATAAGATTCAGACAAATAATTGAGTTTCGTTGATAAACGGGTCAAAAATAACGCATACATATAGTAATACAAAAAATTAGTACTAGGTATTGATTTTCCAAAAAAGTCATACCCAAACTTGCTAATAAAACTTATTAGGCCTTTATATCCCTATGCATGCAGAATGGAAGTAGCATAAGATTTTTTTCTTGGTGGTGCGCCCACGTACCGCAGAGTCTCATTTAAAAGCTACAAATATACTTGGCAAATAACCGCGCCCGCCGCGAACATGACTCATACCTGCACAGGCCACATTCCAGGTGCACGACCCTCAAATCGTCTGTTCCAAGTTTATTAGCACAGACGACACACGTGTTCTGGGGGGAACACTTGTCGGAGTATCAGCTGTTGTGACGCACCTGTAGTACTTACACAGGTGCACTCCGCCAGCTCTACGGAGCGGTAGATGAAATCTATAATAACTCGTTCTCCTATATTATTGGCCCAAAAAGCGGAACCAGTTTCACAACATCGAGCACAAGCGACGTCTCTCAACCACTAGTTGAAAATAAAAAACTAGAGGTTACAAACTGCAGAAACCCGAAAGGTATTCTCCAGTATTTGTACAACATAACGTAACATTTTATATTCAAAGGATGACCCCGCGTAGATGCCTGAATATCACAGGCAAACAATTTTACCAATTGTTTTGATTAATTTCCCCTCACCACGTAACACAAACGGAGACTCGCAGGCCGCTCGCAAGTGGAAATCAACTAGAGCAAATGATGAGTGCCGAGTCCGAGCACCTGTCGATATGGGGTTAATGTTCTTAAGTTCACAACAGAGTCGCACTGTACACTAACCCATCTACAGGAAAATAGCCACATTCATCACCGTACATCCGCTAGCGTTTAAAAGTTTCAACAAATAAAACACAGTAGCAGATCTCGAAAGTTTATACGTTCAAATACCGAATACTACGTCGAGGACAATGATGCGCACAGAAGATGGTGACTGTCAAGATTGAATGTTCACGCATGATCTAATACGCAGTTTCGTTATTTGCAACTACATGCGAGCATTGTTAGATTCAAAAACCTTTTGAGGTCCAGATATGCCTTGAGTGTCAAGTCGCAGGATGCTCATTGAGCGTCAGATACGCGAAGGCAAAGCGTTTGAATTTTACTGCAGGCTAACGGTTTAATCACAATTACCGAGTAGCAAGAGCGACATCTCGTGCTCTCATCAATGTAAACTCTACTACGCGACCAAGACAACCGAAATCCCTCCCCGGTCACTAGCACGAAATGGTTAGAGCTTCGGTACACCGACCACTAGCGTTTTATTTAACGCATCGGTCGGAGTCTACAATTGAAATATCGGCCTTAATTTCGATACACGCCCATTTATAATCGAGTCGATCGATTCGTTCTCTACTAAATTTCACAAAAAATTGACTGCACGTTAAAGATCAACTCGAGGGGCAGAAGAAAACACTCGTGTAGGAGTTAATTACCGAATCCTAGAAAGTTTTCTTTAAATCGTCGAAATCCAACGAACGCCAGCACGCTTGGATGCAGGCCAATGTTCTAGTACATCCCGCATAGTAATGCGCGATCCACACGGCAATACACAATCCACACGGCAATGCGCAATTTACACGCCAGTGCACAATTTACACGCCAGTGCACAATTTACGCGCCAATACACAATCCACACGCCAATGCATATCACATATTGCAACGTACACGTACATCAAGCACGGCAATGTATGTACATCACGCACGGCAATGTACATCATGCACGGCAATGTACATCACGCACGGCAATGTACATCACGCACGGCAATGTACATCACACACGGCAATGTACATCACACACGGCAACGTACATCACAAATATCAATGAATTAACTCGATTGAACAGAAGACCTCGAACAATGATCTCGAAAATTACCAACGCCACTCCAGCCTCACGCATGAATCACCTGAAGTTCACGCCTCTCCATCCCGTTCATGTGGCCAACCAACACCTTCACAGTATAGCCCTCTCTACCTCTTCCCTCTCTTTCCACTGCAGCATGGGAAGAGCAGAGCAACCCAACGCTTGGGAAGGGTTTGCCAGCCAGCACGTCGCCGCTTCGTTTAAATGAATTTCACAGCGATGAGCTTGGCAGAAGCCAAATGCGCAGACAAGGCAGCGATTGACAGGGTTCGCGCATCAGCCAGATATCAAATGTGCGCTTCCCACAGCCAATATTCAAAGAAAGCGATAGAAAAAAAACGTCAGATAAAACATGTCTAATTGGCTGCGTGATGATGGCCATGACCGCAAGCCCAAGCGGTGCTGTATTATGGCCCCACAGAGTTGAGTTAAATTGTGCTTAGGCATAATTCGCCTCCTAATGAAAGTTTTCATAACTTGAAAGGAATATATGTCCGATAAACTTGAAAGAAATTTATGTAACTCAATATAAATGAGCATAACAGCCTCTCCGTATCAGTTGCTGGTAAACCCTATATTTCAGGCTTACGCGTTGAGAACAGGATTCAGGAAATGATAAAGCAAAGGAAAATTATAAATGAATTCTAGTTGAACAGCGCAATAAAACGTCGACCTCCTGAATTCGAAGATCCGTGCTGTCGAAGGGGTGGCAAAAATAATACAAAAATAAAATAATAATCTTGTGAAAATCGTTCACATGAAACTTCCTAAGAATCACAATTTCATTAACTTACACGAACCTCACATACTGGGAGTCAACACGAGGTGAAGATTGTAAAGTTCATTAACACAAAATTTGTTCACTGAATTTCATGGAAAAAATAAAACGCGTTCGTGACTCGGAATTGCAGCAATAGTTCAGAACACACGATAATCTTCTCCACGAAAACATGAACACGAAGCAAAAAAAACTATTATATAACTGAGCATTAAAGATCGATCGAATACGCAACGCAATACAGTACAGCTGCTGATTTTGATAGCACTACAAACAAATGATAACTGAAGCTAATGGCTACTCTGGACAGAGCTTTTCTAAAGAAATTGAGTGGGGCAATATGAGTTCATTATAAACTCGGCTGCACCTTCTCGGACAAAACACGAGAGTGAATGAAGCTGGACACGCACGAAGTAGAAGCTACACAAAACAAAAATGCGCATGATTTCACTCCACTAAAACAAAGGATCAAGTCCTAGAGAAAATGAAACGTAAATTCACTTCAACCAGACTGACAATGCACTTGTGGAGAAGAGAATAATAGAAGAGTGGGGTGCGACTACAGAACTGGCCACTTCACGGTCAAGGATGGAGAGAGAGAGAGAGAGAAAAGCTCAGCACCACAATCGTGATTGAGCTTGAGAGAACCCGCCGTTAGCAAAGCAGCGAACAGGTGTCGACTGCGGGAAAGCCGGCCGAGCGTGGAGGGAGGAGGAGGAGGTCGGCGAGTCAGAGAGGGGGGACGAAGTGTTGCACAGATATTGGCCAGTAATGGCCTCAGGCTCGTCTAACACCGCAGCACAGGGAGAGATTAAAGCTAAGTCACGCTTCACTGAATGCAGGGTACTCTTGGTCGCCAGTGGTGGCCACGGCAGCAGTCGCAGCGCACAGCTTGCTGGTCTAATATCCAACAGTCGTCGCACTCTCTCTCTCTGGGGATTTTTGTTACACAGACCACAGAGCTCGTTGTGACCTGGTTGGGCTATGCACCATTCCTAATCAACTCTAAGTTCAGAAACATTATGCATACAGTCAGGCCACCTACATAGAGTGATTTGTTGAAAACCAGATTCAAGATTCACCATTAAAGTGCAAAGTTTTTTTTAGTTCATTAGCGTCGAATGTTTAAAGAAAACTATTACACTTCCAAATCTCCAAATCCTACTCATAAAGCAAGTTTTCTTGTTTTGGTAAAAGTTCGTAGAGAAGGCAATGCGAAATCAATGCTGCATTTCAAACAACCTACACCAAATATAAAATAAAACGATCAATCAACTACATTACCTCGAATCATAGAGAAGACACGCACCTATTACAAAGTTCTGCCTCAACAATTCGCCAAGTAAATGCAGTTACAAATGCAGTCGTGCTAACGCAAGTGATAGCCTAGTCCGCGACAAAGTTTTATCATGTCTCCCTCCCTGCGACCACTTCAGACTTGCAGTTCATTTATTTGTCTGAAATATGAGGCCAGTGTTGCTGGCAGTGCGACTGGTGTCCTGTGCTTTTAGCTCAGGATGTGTACTCCTTAGTGTACAGCAATAAATATAGCAAATACAAGTTTTTTTAAGACCAGGTTCTTACTAGTTGAATGTGAATGGCACTACTGTCGGAGATTATTTTTTGCGTTTGGGGAAAATTTTACAGGAGTAGCAGGCAGCTGACCTGCGCAAGACAGCTCCAAATGTGAACAGATAACGGAACACTTGCGTACGAATAATTACAACTGCTGCGAAGAAGAGATGGACAAGAAAAATATAGAGTATGTAACTGCGCACTTGACTCAGCTCACCGCTTTTTTTTCCTACGAAAGGGAGCAGATTTTGCATTGAAAAATAAATATAATTTCTAAATCAAATTTTCAGCGATAATGAAGAGATCTGAATTATTTTTTCATTGATCTATGCACTCAAATACCTTTTATTTTTTATGTTTTTACTAGACAGTAAACTCATCATGATATCCTCACAGTTGAGATTTCTTTTACAGCTTGGGAAGCGCACAAATCTTTCCTCATTCCGAGCACAAAATACCCGAAAAATTCACCTCGTTTGCCTCTTCCCGACTAAAAACCTAAATTCAGATGAGAACCCTAGGCGGTGGTCGCGACTAAACCGCCAACCAATCGCGCTAGGGCAGGGGCAGGGCCATGGCGGCAGCGGCTGGACCTTGCATTTGAGTTCAAGTTTGAACTTGACCAGCGAGAGGCCGGCGCGCTCACAAGGGCGAGCGCTGCGGGGCAGCAGCGCGCTCTCCACAGCCGGAGTGAGCACGCACTTAAACCTACAACGCTTGAATTATTTTTGCTGTAACCCAGCAGCTCGCTCCGTACAACTACTTACAGTGTTGTGTATACTTGTAACGAGAATGCAGCTAACTTTGTACGTAAATCTAGCTATAGGTTCATCAATATTTACGGTAAGAGTGAAGTTAGTTTCTACGAAAAACAAGGTACCGCTTTCTGAAACGATCTAATATTGGATCATTGGTCTTTTTTTGGGTTAAGGATTGCATGCACGACTGGGAAAACGTACATCAAACGAAGCTCGAAGCGATATCTGTTTTTGGAACCTTGATGAATCACACTGAATAAGGGCAACTTGTAGCATCACCTAAAAATACACATACATGTACAAGCCAGTTAACATGATCGTTACGATCGTTTGTACAGGCGCCTTACCTACGAGTTTGAATAACATCGAGTACCGGGCAGTCCACAGACAAGGTCGACAAACTTGTGCACTTTTAAGAAAACCAAGTCAGACAGGCTCCGGCGCCCTACATAGAGACTCGGCAGCGACGAGTTGGCGCATATCTTAAAGGCGTTGGCGAGTGGATCCTTGAAGGACCGTCACTCAAACGCTCGAGTGCAGACAGCCCAAACACGACTCGTCGATCATGTGCGTAAGAGCCCTAACGCGGCACATCCGCCACGTAGTTACCTGGACCGAAATCGTTCACGTCAGTCATGTAGGAACCTGAGCTCATCCCATACACGGCACACGTCGCTCATACAAATACACGACCGACCGCCGACCACAGCGCGGGTGCCAACTACGCAGCCCGGCAGCGGCGGCACCACGGCACGGACATCAGGCCAGTTGCTCGGTCAGCGAGGCTACTTCATGAAAACCAGGGCACAAGCAGTAGAAACTCTAGCGCTGAGGTGGTACGCTCGAGAGTCATCAATTGGTCCTCGAACACGAAAATCTTAATACGCTGTAACGAAACTCATACGTATATTCAAATCACAGAACTGTATTTTGAAAATTGTTGCTTATTATGATGACGAACACCAAATAACAGAATAGTGAACAACCAGTGATCCTAAGCTAATTTTTGCAGTCTGAACGACTAACATCCAATCTGAAAAAACTTACGAAAACAAATCAAACTTACTGCCTATTTTGTACACAAAACAAAATGAAATGAAACGATGGGAAATGGTATAATAGAACAAACTGATCACTC
>VOMN01002784.1:0-29583 GCA_014899125.1 Orchestia grillus
AAATTTTTCTAATGATCATAATTTTTTTATTTCATTCCCAAATCAGCTAATTACCGCGCTCCACCCTGTATTTTCCTGTCCTACTTACCCTTTTTATCTATGATTGGCACAGTAAGGAAATCGTACTCATAGCATCTGATGCATCAGTACCTATGTTCTAGTGGTCCTGTGCTTGCTTTAGCGTACCAAGTTGTAATAAACTTTTCTTTCAACATAAAGTAAAAAATGCAATGAATACACATTTAGGGACGTTTTTCTTGTTTAGCATTTATTTCATCCTTCATTTATTTTCATTGCTGTGTTGTAAAATAAAGTATGATTCTTGATGTGATGTGTTTCAAATTTTCTTTTGTGACCCACTATTATTACTTCATTTGCAGTATGCTGCCATGTTCACGTACACGTCACTCATCTTCTACGAGCTGCTGAGAGAAGAATGCGTGCAGCCCCAAAGTTCCGTCAAGGTAAAGCTAAGTTCGCTGATCCGAGAGACAGGTGTTTTTTGAAATGTCATAAGTCATGATATAGGTTGCATTGTTAAGTTATCCCTCTCACTTTAGAAGACTGTTCGTGGGTTATCCTTCTGATACAGGCTGTGTTAGTGGTCTATCCCTTTGATGCAGGCTGTGCTAATGGGCTATCCCTCTGAACCAGGCTGTGTTAGTCTATTATTCCTCTGCTTCCATGCGTGGCTCATGATACGTATTTTGGTAAAATATTTGCCATGAAACATAGGAAGGTTACAAGATTTGTTGCTTGTTTTCCTCAACAGGTGGCAAAATAAGTTCATTTATGTATACTATGTTACTTTTCCCGTGGTATATCTGCGTTCAAAGCAGTATGAAAGCATTCTTAGGTTTCGTCGTCACAAAACCACAAAATTTCTCATGAACGCAATAACTCGAAAGCGTACGCTGCCCTTTGTGAGGAAACCAACTTGCCGATCATGAGCAGGGCAGCCGGCTGAGCATGGAGCAGTTCAGGCGACTCTTCAACACTTGCCGCATCCCAGGCCTGCGCTCGGACGCCATCAGGTCCTGGTGGAAGACGAGTGAGTGCGCGTCAGGTCCTGGTGGAAGACGAGTGAGTGCCCGTCAGGTCCGCGTGGGTGCACGTGCCTGAGTGCACGTGCGCATTGTGTGCGTGGGTGCACGTGCGCATTGTGTGCATGGGTGCACGTGCGCACTTAGTACTAAAGTATCTGATGGAGTACAAAGGTGATATATTTTTTATTTGCTCTTTTTAAAGCATTTTGTAGACGTCTCTCTAATTAGTATATCATTCAATATAACTATTCAGGCTACGAATTTGACAATATTTGGTAACCAGAGTTTGTGGTTTTCACCTCATGATGAACGTTACTCTACGCCGTCCTCTCTTTAATATCCAATTTGCGCCTCACATTAACGACGGTCGCACATCGTTTCACTGACATTGAGTTTAAATTGACGCCAGTGTCTGTTTTCTATTTTGAACTGAATTTTCCTATCTGTTCACTCATGCCAAAGTTTTCTACGAAACTGCTTTAACGCCTCACATTAACGACAGCATAAGGCACAATGGGTTTATGTTAAAGAAGACGGCCTATAGTGTGAATTTTCTTCAAATGGTGAAAATTAATGTTATCAATTTGCTACATATGACGAAAAATATTACTTCAAATTGACCACCGACGACGCAAATTAATACTGTGAATTTACCTCCGGTGATGAAGATCAATCCTGTAATTTTACCTCCGATGGTAAGATGGAAGTTAAAGTTGTAATAATGAGGTAACTGCCGTGCCCAGAGCGTGAGGGCGACTGCCCGGAGCACCTCATCGTGCTGTGCAACGGCCACATCTGGTACCTGCAGCCCTTCGACTCCAGAGGTGGGTGGGGCGAGCTGGACTTGTGCTGCTTTTATGAAACGACTTTATGGGGGCTCACAGCAAGGAGGGGAGGGGGGGATGACAACAAGGGGGGGCGCNCAAGGGGGGGCGCACAATAGGAGCTCCACGCAACACGAGGGGCACACATCATTCAAGGTACTTTTATGAATTTTTTCTATTTTATTTTCTTATGGGGAAATTCATTTGTACAGTTGTGCGTTGATGGTGAGCCTCGTTTGGTTCAGAAAAATCATTCTTGTAATTTTTAATGTTGTTGAAGAGTTTAGGAGCATATGCTTCTTGAATTGTGAGTGAAGATTTGACTAAATCTTGAAAGTCTGATCTGTTGCTACAAGTAAAATAATGCAGTATTTACAGGCGTTTTATTGGACAATTTCGTAGCATTGTGCAGTTGTTCATTCCGACTCGATTCTCACAATTTAGTTCTTATCAGGAGTGAATATGAAGCAGTCGGAGACCTGGATAATATCATTCAGCTAGAGGCCCGTGTATGACGCGTTGTACTGAACAGGAAACGTGATGGTGGCTCAACTCGAGGCTCAGCTGACGTCCATCCGGGACCAGAGCGACAGCATGGGGCCAGGGCCCGGGGTGTCTAGCCTCACGTCTGAGTCACGCGACATCTGGGCACAGGTGGGGCCTGCTGCTCTGTGGGGAGCCTGTGCACCAGCTGCTGTAGCGTCTCCATTGCCCGTTACGTCAGTGCCGGCTTGACCCTCGCCCCACGGTGACGTAATGACGTGCCGTGTTCGGAGCAGACGGAGTGATCTCATTGTGGCTTGTTGGTGCCCTGGTGACCGGGATCTCACCATGAAAACGTTCAATTTGGTGACCATTGATTCTGTGTAGTTTTTTACGATGTTATTGGTATACGGAGATGCGTTTCTATTGGAGAAATCAGTGAGTACTTTTCTGGGCTTCATCGTGACTGTGCTGCCTTTTCTTCTCTGCTGTAATCCTTGAATTAGAGTATCTATTCTGCTTGTGATGGAAAATAATTGTATCTCGTAATTGAATTATTTGGGTAGTCGGACGATTTGAAGGAAATATAATTTTAAGGATAAAAAGAATTACCAACGTGATCACGAACAATGAAATTACTAAAACACGAGCCAAACGTCTCGGTCAGCGTGTGTGTAACATGCACAATTTGACCCTTTGTGAGAACTGGCACCGCTCTTGAATCATTTAGCTAAAAGTGATTATTCATTAAGTAATTTATACGAATTTGTCTCTTCTTTAAAAACTATACTGAATTCTTATTCTCTATTGAAGTGTGGCTTAGATGTTACCTCGTTTTATACTAATATTCCTTAGATGAGGCAATATGTATCATTTTGGATAAAATGTAATATTTGCTAAATTGACAGCTGTACATGCAGGACAAACTAGCGCTGTTTTTAAAAAAAACTTCTGGACCTGGCCTTAAAGATTTATATTTTAAACTTAACAGTCAGATTCATCATAAAAAAGATGGCCTTGCAATGGGATCTGCATAGTCCCCAAAAGGTGCTAACGTATTTTTAAATGAATTTCCCTCAGAGGGTATAGGATGGCAATAGGGTTAGGTTAGTTAGGTTTGCCTATCCTATGCTATGGGCACTGGCGACCTCAGGGAGCACTGCTAGGTTAATTCAGCTATAGATAAGCTTTTGAGACTTACATCTTTCGTCACCACGGAGTACTTCGCTTGGAAAAGGAAGTTTAAACCACACATTCCTCACATCCCCCACCACACCAGTAGTTGTAAAGCATTTAAAACCCAACGGTAAAACGTGTTGGAATGAATAAAGGTTCGTGCCCACTTGCCTCCTTCCAATTTTCACACCTTCGTTGCTACCTCTTTCATCACATCTTTCTTGTTTCTATGCGCAGGGAATCCAGTGTGGGAACACACCTGTACATAGATTCCACGTTTCCAAAAGTCCTTACAAAATGGTTCTTTCTTCTCTCCACCCTCTTTGGATCACATTTCATGAGCGTAGGGAGCTTCAAACTTATCAATAATTTAACCCGAAAAATGGAAGATAATCATGTAAGCACTTCACAGGGGCCGGGCCAGAGCCCCGGCTGAAATCCAATCGAGAACTTCTGGAGACTTTCAGAGGAAAATCTTAAAGCAAGGCAGCCAAGAAATCTTTTCAAGAATTAAAAAAATTTGCTGAGGAGAAGTGTGTTGATATTCCTGCGGATATTTGCCAGAACCTGTACGAAACAAAAATAAACTCGGGATGAAACAATTGCTAATAGCTGAGGGTTTTTTGATAAATTGCTGAGAGGCGTATAAGAATTTGAACGTGCCATTTTTCCTATTTCTCGAAACGTTTTTATAAAATTAGGTTAATTTTGGAACCTTCTAATCGAATTATTTTCAAAACTATCCTTAAAAGTTTTACGATTACCTTTGGTCGAAATTGTCGAGTATTGATTGAAATGTTTAAATTTTATCAACAAAATACGAAGGTGTGAATAATTTTAGGTGCAACTGTAGGTAATCAAGCACCTTAAGAGTTCGTCTTAATGACTGAGAAAAATAGAGGCTCAGAGTTTCCTGTTAATCGCATTAAGAGAAGTTATTAGTAGCTTAAACTATGAGAGTGCTTTTAACTATGAAAGTGCTATGCCATTGATTGAAATCTACGTAGCGGACAATCCAGTTTCTTATAAAAAGGACAAGACTGTTGGACTTGTGAATTGTCTGACAAGTACTTATTGATCATTGGAAAAGGTAAAGCAGTTGTAGAACTACCCTTTGACCTTAGGTAACAACTTTAGTCCGACCTGAAAAAAACACTCCAATTACTGCAATCCAACTACTGCAAGTAACTAAGATGTTTTCTGTTCATTCAGAATCGTGATTGGCTGCGAGCGCTGAGCGCCAGCAATGCCAAGACCCTGGAGCTCATCGAGTCCTCCATGTTCGTGGTGGTGCTCGACAACGCCGAGCCGGCCGGGATGTCCGAGGTGTGGTGGGGCTCCCGTTTGTTGGGCAGCTCATTTACTCTCGATGTCACATCAGGACCGAATAGGTGTAATTCTCTCTACATTTTCTAGGATTTTTTTATAATCGCTGAAACTTGTTGTTCTTTATACAGTAAATTTAGATTGTATCAAATTCTTGCCTGTATTAAAATTCTGTATTTCTTAAAAGGGTTTGTATTAAGCCGTTGTAGCAGAGTTCTACGAGTAAAATCGACTCGACGTATCCGCTTAAAAAAATGATGACTGTAATGCGAAGAAAAGCTGTCAAACGTTGTCAAAAATGTAAATACTTTGAATTGTATCATTGAAAAGTGACGATGACAGCCGCTTGGTGCTGAGCAGGCGTTCTGGGAGAGCGTGTGTGGGGACACCAGCAACCGCTGGGCCGACAAGAGCTTCAGCATCATCGCCACCCGCAACGGGTACACGCTCAGCAACAACGATGTGAGCTGCCATGCTTCTCTCAACCTGTCTGTCATGTCGGCACCGAGATTTAGAAACATTTAGAAACAGTTATTTACCACATGTAATTTACATCAGGTACAGGTTTACAATCAAATGAGAAATGACGAAAAACCGGGATCAGGACATATACCACTTGTGGGCCCGAAAAAGCTACAAGGCTTCTAGGGCATGATACAGTTTTGTGTATCATTTATTTAGCATTTATTACCTTGCTTACATTTCTGCATCAAATTTTCCTTCTTCATTCTGTTTCTATTTCGATTTTTCTCTTGGTTTCGATTTTGAATAGAGTTTATCTTGCATCTGTTTGTACTGATTTTTTGGTTGTAGTTCCGATTCTATACCAAGTTCTTTGTTTAATTTCATTTATAAATTGAGTTTTATATCTTGCTTTCATTTTTCATTTCTGTACCGTGTAGTGCAGCGAAACTTAGTGTGGCGGTTCTTTCTCGCATAACTTGCCATTTGTGTTTAGTTTCAGGAGCTGTGGAGGCAATGAAAGTCTAGCGCTTGCGTATTTTCAAGGCTAAATCCGTATCATATAGTGGAGGAAATTTGTTCTTATTCGAGAGTTATTTATTCTCCCAAGCTGCTATTGGTTCTCCAAGCCATGTAACCAGCGTCTTGTTTCAAGAAAAATTTGACATTGGAAGACTTTCTTTGCTACGTGCATTAGTTCCAGCTGCGCAGTGAGATGGCGCCAAGAAAGCGACGGTAAATGTGACGACTACAATCGAATAATTTCGTGGTTATTTTTATTGTGTAACGCAAGATATTGGAAGTGACTTGTACGGCAGTCATTGAGCACATGTATGTGCGTGTCACTGAGCACATGTATGTGCGTGTCACTGAGCACATGTATGTGCGTGTCATTGAACACATGTGTGTGTGTGTCACTGAGCACATGTGTGTGCGTGTGTCACTGAGCACATGTGTGTGTGTCACTGAGCACATGTGTGCGTGTGTCACTGAGCACATGTGTGTGCGTGTCATTGAGCACATGTGTGTGCGTGTCATTGAGCACATGTGTGTGTGTGTGCAGCACACTCCGTACGACGCCATGGTGCTGGTCGTCATGACCCACTTCGGGAAAAGCCTACATGAGACCGTGGACCTGAAGGCCGTGGGGGGCGCTGCCGTGAGGTCCCTCCCGCCTCCACCTAAGCTCCTTAAGTTCGATCTCGACCCCAGCATTGTCTCCGCCATCTCCACGGCTCGGCAGAAGAGCAAAAAACTGGTATGTTTGCGCTCTTGTGTGGAAAAATAACTTTCGCTTAACGAGAAGAAGATGAGCGTAATGGAAAAGTACGGGAAGTGTTTAATGATCTCGAGTTCCTGTTGCTTAATTTTGACTTGCACAACACATTACCTTGTATCTATTTCACAATCATGAGTGCCAAAGAGTGTAGTATATCTGCTACCTTTTTGGGTAAACTGTCCCAATGAAAATATTAAAATCAATGGTCACACAAGGGAGTTCGACTTCAAATTCTTGGTCGATTAGTGACTAGTTTTCCTTCTTGGTGAGGTACGAAGAATACTGACAGATTTTTCCAGACCTCATTGGTCAGGCTGCAAGTTTTCGAGATGGACGAGTGTGAGTGAGACACGCAGTAACATTAACAAGTGTGGGTATTAAACGAATAGACGAAGTGATCACCAACCATAAGATACAAGATGAATATGTGACTGATATTCAGGGTGCGATCGTAAGGTCAAGAAATTGCATTTTTTGTATGTAGTTCATGACGGATGTAATTAAAAGTATTTTTATCTCTTGTATAACGCCGTTTTTTGCTCTTCTGAAATGTTTGCTCTTCAGTGTCCACGTAAAGCTTTTGCATTCCAGAACAGCAACATTGGGATCTCATTCAAGCAGTACCTCGGCTTTGGCAAAACTTGGATGAAGGAGATGAAGGTGCACCCAGACGCGCTCGTGCAGATGACGCTCCAACTCGCTTACTACAGAGCCTACGGCAGGTCTGTCTTATAAAGCCTAGTGGGCTTGGTACAGGTGGGGCGTTGTACACCACCCATTTCATGCTGAGCTGTGCCAGCGTGCTTCACTCTGTACCTAGTTACTTAAAGGATGAACAGTGTTCTTTATTTAGTGTAATTAGGTATGCCCTAAATCCAGTAAAGTTTTATGTTGAATCTTTTGTATAAATTTCATTTGGTTTAGCAACAGCGTATTTCGTTATTCTTAAATCGTGATACGGTGGTGAGGCTGAAGAAATTTCAACTTTCCTCAGGCACACATCTTGATCCTGTTGGGTAACTTGTTAACAATTGAACATACATAACGTGGATTAAGCAGCTCTCTTTAAATTGTGTGCATGAGGTGAAATTTACGAAAAAATTAATTCTATTAATTCAGGAATCTATAGAAACGTTAAAGTGATTATGACTATATTTGCTGGGTATTATGGGTTTTCATACATCAAGCTTTTCGAAAAATCAACGGTTACGGCATGTAAATCAGAAGTTACTTTTGCTTCAAGGCATTCAAAGAATGGCGGCAAAGGTAAAAAATCAGCAATGGCTTTACTTGGACGGTATTCAAAAAATGGCAGATAAAGCATAAAAATCAGCAGTAGTAGCTTTAGCTGCACGATATTCGAAGAATTACGACGTTACTGGTGGCTAAAGCATGAAAATCAGCAAAAGTTGCTTCTGCTTTACGTTATTCGAAAGTATTTCATTGGGCAGAATGGTCCCCACGTACGAGACAGCGACTACTCGTCAGTTCTACCACGGCCGCACGGAGACCGTCAAGAGCTGCACCTCTGCTGCCAAGACCTTCGCTCTCACCATGCAGGACCCTGCTGCCTCGGTAGGTCTGGGGCACGGGAGACTCGAATCTATTTCGACGCAAGCGTAAACCTACCAAGCCACTATCTCTGTGGTGATATTGCTCGAAGATTAATCTCCTCAAAATTGTGGGACATAGGTATTGAGCGGTGTAGTCCAAGCCAGTAGAGTCACTGCGTCTGTGTTATTTACATTGTTCCATTAAAAAATCCCTGACATTAGAACGTTCCTAAAGGTTTTTTAATAGTCCCGTAAAGGAGAACGTGGACACACGGCTTCAACTACTAGCTTCACTGACTATCTTCTAACATAATGTTTAAGAGTCTTGCGTCAAAGAAACAGTGAGACCCCGCTGACCAAGTAACTTCTGACAACGCTGTGGTGGTGTGCAGGTGCAAGACAAGGTGAGGGCCCTGAGGACTGCGTGCAGCAATCATGACGACCTCACGAGACAGTGCCAGAGGGCGCAGGGTATCGACCGCCATCTCTTCGGACTGTACCTCACCGCTGTTGAAAACGGCCACGATGTGCCTGCCATTTTCACTGACCCTGCTTTCTCTAAAACGTAGGTTTGGAGTTCTATTCTATGTCGGATTTGCAATCTGTGAGTGTTGGCTAGGTATCAATCTTTTCATACCAGGGTTGTTTTTGTGAAGTGTTGGTGAATGTGCTCTGATGGGAGGCTACGAGAATAACTTCCGACGTTCTGCGCTCGTTTTAACTCCATAAAGACCACTGTTAAGAAACCTTACTACTCCAATTCATATGCTTTTAATTTTATTTTTTATTGTACGGTTTAAAACTGAGGTCAATATACTCATAGGGGCATAAATTATGTACGATTGAGTAATATTTCGTTAATTTCAGAAATTAGTTGGTTCTTTTAGGGTTAACAATTTCTCGATTCTTGGTTGCAACAACAGAAGTGTGTGCAGCTAAAGTACGTAAGCAGTTCGAAACAATAAACGTGAAATGCGCAGAGTATTGACAATTCGATTGATTTGTAATAGATGAATTTGATTTGAGGTTAAGTCTCTTGAGTTACTCTTTAATTCCTCTGGATATTTTACCACTAATTCTGTTGAAATATTCTCCTCTGAAGCCTGTTTTTCCTCAAATCAGTGGCCTTTTAGGTTTTTTCATTTTCCAGTGTCTTGGTGGCTTTGCCCTTTGCTTAACAGACTAGCTTATTAAATGTTTTTTGATTGTGTGTTTCTCGGCACTGATCGTGCGTTGTTTCCTCTACCGCTACCCTCCCGTCTGATCTGAGGTAGTTTCTCTCCTTCCCTCTGTTTTACACTGGCCTGCCTCAGACCCCATGCCTGAGGGTTGCTGCTGATCCCCTCCTCTCGCAGCTCCCGCGTCTTCACAACGCTCCCATCTCGCCACTCTTTATTTTTTGTCCATAACTGCCTTGATATCGCCCATCACGCTTGCAGCTTCTCCATAGCTTTCACAACTGTCTCCTCAAGAATCTCATTCTATTTGTCATATCAGACTCCAGCTATGACGTATTTTTGCCTCAGTCATCTCTTCATGTATGGACAGGCAGCACGTGAGTAATCAATCTTTTTTGCTCACAAACGCTAAATTCATCAATACTTCGTCTCTCAATTGCCCTAGGCCTCTACCACATATGTACAGTTCTACGGATTTTCTGGCGTCTCAGCAGCTGCACCAAATAACGACGCTAACTCTTTCGCTATGCTCAGTTCCAAGGTACACGCTCCAGTCTTACCTGTGCCTGCTTGGACACACATGCCTATTTTACTGTTTCTTCTATTCTTACCAGGTGACAACCACTTCGTCAGTCACTCATAATTCATCTAATATTACTTAGCGTGCGTTTAATGTGATGTGACCCACCAGTGAGTCATTTTATCCGTAGGAAAATAACATCGTCGCTGGAAACGCGTTAAGATAAATCAATATTTAGAAAATGCAAATGTCTCACACACGCGAGGGCTTTGCAGAGGTGGCGGTGGCAACTACGTGCTGTCGACGAGCACGCTGGGCTACACAGACTGCACTGGCGGTGTGACCCCAATGGTGCCCCACGGCTATGGGGTCTTCTACACCATGATGCCTGACTGGTAACTGTGGGAAAACGAATTAAAATAATAAAACCGGGGCATTTTCCTCCTCAATGAGGATGGAAGCCACTTTTGCTAGAGGAGTATATGGCATTCTGTATTAGGAATTTTTATAGATCTCTCACTTTCAAGGCGTTGTTATAACTTCGAGTGCCAGCCTAAGCGCTAGTGCGTCCTCTATATTCTTAAATAAGCTTCAATCAAACTGCTTTGGAATCCAACATTAACTTATTTCCGTTGGCAGTGTGTCTTGCTGTAATCCCTCGGTCAATGTGGAGGATGTAGGTTACCCGATAAATAAGCTGCAACTGTGCTGTCCCGAATTGGAAATGGTGTCCCACCTTTCCTTCTCCCTCGACACGTATGGGGTTTTAAAGGATGCGTGTTGTTCACTATAGCATTAGAGAAGGGAGCCAAAAGTTGCGGGGCCCCACAGAATATGCACACGAGTAGATTATCTGATCCAAATGGGCCTCGATTCTTAACAGCTGAGGCTTCAGCGTTTGCGTTAAGTATAACACACGCTGCTTATAATTTAATCACTGAAACATGTGTGTTTGTTAAGACCATGTTAAATCTAGGCTGTCAAACTTAAATTACTCTCGGATCCTCATAGGAAGCAGCAGTGAAGGATGTTTTTTGCGGGAGGTATGGGATAAATAATTTTGTTGCCGTAAATCGTTACTAAAGAAACTTCGTGTGTGCCTAGGATCTACATCGTGGTGTCCGCCTTCAAGGATGGAGGGTCCATCCCAGCTCCAGAGTTCATGTCCATCTTCACGAGCAGCCTGGACGACGTCAAGACTCTGCTGGATGACCCCACTTCCTCCTCCAAGCTTTAGCCCTCGGGCTCTCTTACTTTTTTGTTTTGCACCACTAGAGTCCAGATCATTGAGACTGCTGAGGCTAGCCGTCGGTTTTATGGGATATTTTAAGATGCAATGAATAAATACCATGAGATTTGACTTTTTGGTCAGTGTTTTTACGACGCTTGCGTTCCCACGATGTTCAAATGTGACCACGCTCACGTGTTCAAACTTCTATCCTTTCTTTCCGAAGTTCAGAGACTTGCGTGCATGCCTGACTAGTTTGTATGATTTTATCCTGCAAGAATAGCTGCTAAATTATTTTACCATTTGTTCCTAGTATGATAGTCTTTTTCGATCGACTCTCTTTCTCCATGACATTATTAGAGTATTCATAAGATTTTACAAACTAATGATCAGAGTTAGGCGAAGGAGTAGTGGTTCTGTTGTACAACCTTTCCATCGAAATGAATGTTATGCTTGATTTTTGGCTTCCGGAAATGACGTAATTGCCCGCTAGTCTTGCAAAAAGTTCTTACTGCTCCCATCTAGAAATTATATTATTGGAAAGGTGAATTGTGCATTCTATTAATTATCACTTTCAAATCTAAACGCGTCTTGAAAAGATAACATGATTCTTGACAAGAACATACAAGTATATCAGTGTTAACCATTAGCAAATACCCTGTTCATATTTTTAGATTTTCATTCTAAGAATAAGTGAACCCTGCAATTGCACTCCAATTTCCAACGGTCACTTATTGGGCAGAAGACCCAACGCTATCTGTTCTGCTTTCGCCGCCACTAAAGCCTTTTAATAGCTCTTGCATTGAGCGAGGCTTGGATATGCAACTGCGCTCTAGGGATTGGTTTGTTTTTCTTCCCTGTTTTGTTGCTAGGACATGTTTGTAAAGCAGCCTAGCTTTTATCTTGTCAATTAGGCATACTTCAAAAGCTGTCTAGTCTTTCCTTTCTCAATTGAACATACTTCAAAAGCTGTCTAGTCTCTCAGTTTTCAATTGACTTTTTAGTCTAGCCTAGCATTTGTTTTATCATTTGATTATGTTTCTAAAGCCGTTTTTTGACTTCCTACCGACATTGAAACAGGAATTCAGGAAGATTCTGCGGTGTGTGCAATCTGTTGTTATTCCTGTTGAAATATTTTAGTTTTATATGTGGAGCTGTGTCGAGATTTTGATAACATTGTTGTAAAGTATTTCTATAAATCCCCACTTTCTGGGTGCGTTTGTCAAGTGTGGGCGTCAGTGGGTGTGATATTCTAGTTTAGAGTTGTAGCACGTTTTACCGATTGTTTGCAGCTCTCGTCTAACTCTCACTCGTTTTATCGAATTTTTCTACCCGATGCACCAGAATCTACGCTTACTCAATTGTCTGTTGTACTGCAGTATTGGTTTATCAACATTCCAAGAGTGTTAATGAAAGTTGTGTGCTGTGTCAACTCTTAGAGAAAAGCTCTCATTATAGGGCTACATAAGTAGTTAGAAGTGCATCGTTAAGCCTTTGAAGTGCCTTGCGTATCTTATATGTTAAGCATCTACTTGAGGAGTTGCCCGGTGTAAAGGCCTCAAGTCTGGAAGATTATTTTCTCAGCCTCACTCAAATTAGGTTCATCGATTAATTTTACATCGATTTCTTCTTTCTGTGATATCGTTTTTTTCTTGATCAATGAACAGCTGTTGTACGACTGGTGCTCAAGGCGTGCCGTGGGTGTAGGACTGTTCACAGGAGGAAACCGGGTCGTTCTTCTGCTAAGCGATAGTGGATCGACACATAGTGTCAGAATACGTAGAAGTGTTAAATATGTTTGGAAATGTATGAAGTTCGTCTTTCAGAAAAGTAACTCGTATGGAAGTTGACAAGATATAGAAAACAAAATATCTGAAATGAATGAGCGCAATGAGGGCTGCATAATTTAGAAATACACGTTTACCAGAAATGCCGGAGTGACAGCTAAATTGTCTCTAATCGAGGCTGTCGTTAAATGAGTTTGTTATTAGTATCATCCCCCTCAGGGGGCATAAGATAGGCCATAGGCAATAGGGGTAGGTTAGTTAGGTTTGTCTATTGTATGCTATGGGGACTAGTGCCCTCATGGGAGCACTACTAGGCTACCTCAGCTTTAGATAGGCATTCGGGACTTCTATCTTTCGTGCCCACTTTGCTTCTTTCCGTTTTCATTCCTTCTTCCCTATTTCTCATTTGTCTTTTCTTCCTCTCCCTTCTTAGCTTGCTGTTTTTATACGCAGGAGATCCTGTGTGGGAGCACACCTTGTGCATAGATTCCCCGTTCTCCCAAGTCCATACTAAATGTTCCCTACTCATTCGGTGCGAGATAGTCTGAGTTACTGAAGCGCTGCTATCATTACCACTACTATTTGTATCATCACACGTGTAATCTTAGTGTTATCTACGTCGCTAAACTTTCACAGGCGTGGTCGTCAACAAAACTCAGTCGCTCGCTTTTTTTTATCTAGCACTGCTACTGGACGTTTTGTTTCCCGGGTTCTATATTTTCTAATTCCACTTCGAATCTACTTTGGGGAACGTGTGTTTTTCTTTGTGGGCCCTAAAGCAAAGAGTAAATTTAGTGATGTCTGTACATGTTAATCACTCGATCGTAGGTCATTTTATTTGTCAAAATAAAATCACGTAAGTTCAAATTAGAACTGGTAAAGTATGATGGCTAAGCAATGGAAGTTTGTCGGCTTTTAAGGATAACATGATAAATGGTAACTGTTATATGGCTATCTTAATGACATTAAAATTAGGTAAACTTGCTCTTACATGACAACTGGCAGTATTATGCATCTGCCTTTTCACATATCTAGACATTACCTCCATGACTAGCTAATTATAAATAGCCTCACTTTCCTGCGCCTCTGACTACGTTCTTCAGATATTCCTATTTTAACGAACTGAAGACAACATAAGAAGAGACGTGAGACTTCATTGTTGATTGATGCTGTAATTGTGTGCTTCGCTGGCTGTGACGGTCACCATCTCTGGTAAAGCAACCGAGGCATCTAGCATTCCTTCCTACCCTGTGTCTACCTTATATTATTATCACAATAATTCTTATGTTTACTTGAATTTTTATTTTACTGTTGAAATGTTTTTGTTGTTTGTTCGTTAGGGAATGCCTTCATTGTTCTAAAGTGAGGTAATTCTTAAAGCGTACCATGTGATCTTACTGTATGGGATTGTTATTTTATTTCTTGTTGGTGGGTATAATCTGTGCAACTGCGTTTTATGCATAACTTGAGACGCTTGTCTTGATGTTCTATTTTAATTTACCTCCTCAGGGGTCTAGGACGGGTCATAGGCAATAGGGTTAGGTTAGTTAGGTTTTCTACCTTAAGCTATGGGGACTAGTATCCCTATAAGAACACTGTTAGGCCTCAGTTTTGGCTAGTCCTTCGGGACTTCTATATTTCATGCTCACTTTCCTTCTTCCATTTTCATGCCTTCTCCAGTAATGATTCTTTATCTTTTCTTCCTCTTCCTTCTTAACTTGCTGTTTCTATGCGCTGGGGATCTTGTGTGGGAACACACCTAGTGCATAGATTCCCCGTTATCCCAACTCCATACTGAATGGTCCCTTTTCTTTCGGTACGAGATAGTTTGAGTTACTAAAGCACTGCCATCCTTACTACTACGACTATTGCTATTTTAATTTGCCTTGTATCCCTGGTATCGGTTGGTTTACACTTCCATTAAAGTGTGAATAGTTTTTATTCTTAATATTGTTTAAGCACTCTATTTCATGTGGGCTGCGTCCTTAAAGCTGACTAATGAATACCAGTATGGATATGTATGCAGTGAGAAAACAGTAGACATTGAAAATGTCACTTGGATTGTTTATTTCGTCCGTTAGGTGTACAAAATTTGTCAGATAAACCCAGCGATAGTCATTCACATATTGCCATCGAATTATCAGAACCTTGAGTCAGAGAAGCTAACACAGGGCATGTAGCAAACCCTGTCAAAGTAACAACACAAACTCGCGGGAGGGTTTAACAACACAAACTCGTCAACGAAGTGGAAGCTTCTTGGTGACCCATCGAGTACGTTCTCTGGAACGTGTTATCAAAGTTACTAAGAGCGTGGCGGAGGATATGAGGAAGAGGTTCCCTATGTGGAGAGAATGCCCTCGGCTCCTCCGCCTAACGTACAAGTGCACGACTGGGACAGCAAGCAGGAGATCAGCAGACCTATCCAAAGATCGGGACGCACATCACTGTGTGAGCCCCCCACAACCAAAAAATTATCAGCAGCTATCAACTGATGAGTTTTATCGTCCAATTGAACTGCTGAAGTTTCTGGCGAAATTACGGTGATCTGCAATGTTTACTTCAGCAAGGACAACGAGGCTACGTATGTCTCCAGGAGGCAATGCTTGGAAATTTTAGTCTTACCTCACCAGCGAACTACGCCATTGAAACTTTCTCTCCTCATCCAAAACCTCAGTCCCTGGTAGCGCCATGGTGGTTTCCTTTGAACACCTTTTTATGATGGGCATGCTATGACGGTACATCTTGGCATCGGACGTCTGATGCTATCGGTCTACAACGTCTATTTACCACCTACAGATCCTGTAATGGCTACTGACTTCGTTCTCTTGTAGTACAATCAGCTGTTCCAGCCAGCACTCATACTGGGGTACCTAAACGGAAAGCACATAGTTTTAGGAAATGATACTACAGACCTTAGGGGGAGTGTCATTGAGCAACTTATCACATTAACAGACATGTGTGCATCAAGAACTGAAACAGTTACCCATCTAAATGTGCAAACTGGAACCTCATCCGCCATAGGTCTTAGCTTTTGTATCTCTGATCTCACTGCTGAGTTGCGCTGGAGAGTAATGGAGGACGCGCATGGTGGCGACCACCACCCCATTCTCCTGAATTTTGAGGAACATCGAACTGCCCCGTCGGAATCCCGATTTATTATGAAACTTGCGGATTAGAAGAACTATGAAATACCATAGTGAGTGAGCCAATTTAAGAACGACCCTTAAATTAATGACTGCCGCGAGCATCTGTACACCAAATTCGTGAGGAAACGCCAGGCGGTCGGTGTTGCATTCACACGATATGTGTAATCGACAGCGACCGTGTGAAAGCAACAGCCACGCGGACATCGTATGATGTCAATACCCGTTCACAGGTTAAAGACTGCGCGTGGCATTTTACATATTTTGAAAACTGTACATATATATTTAGTATTTGAATCATTTAATTTATGGATGAAAACAATACAAAAGCAGCGCTTTGTCTAATTACCACCACAGCGTTACTTGTGCCTGAAAGACCGTAAAGGCCTTCAGCGCTTTTTAAGCTGATGGCTCCCATGAAAGAAAAGAAAGAAAAATCGTTTATTCCGATATCATTCACATACAGAGCATGGTACATCGGGTTTTCAATCAGTAAAATTACAGCCTTAAAATTAAAAATGTGAAAGTCAAGTGACACTTCTGATTGTGGTCAAACCCACATCTTGTTTCCCACGTTCTAAGAGTAGAAATGGGATAGATCAGGATTTATAGGAAGTCAAACACACAAATACTTCTGAATCAATTTGTTCGTATTGCTGAAGAATAGCATAAATCTTGAAACAAATTTTCAAACTTCTTGAAAACCTGAATTAAAAGAGCTTGGAGGCTTAGGCTTAGTACTTTTGAAAACACTTGGTGACTATTCGAAAATTGAAATTGCAGTTGTCCCTGAGTACGGAAAATGTGCTCGAATTAAAACGTTAGCATGAAGAACTATAACATTAACCCTTTAAGAGTCAATTAGAAAGCCATTTTCATGATGAAATCTTAAGCAACCACTTTGCTATTGGTAAGATACAGTAATTAAATATACAAATGTTTAAGCCATAAATGGAAGGAAAATTAAAAATACTTCTGACACACAAATAAGGATTGCATCCCTGACTGTGTTCACAGCAACTTTGTGTATTTGTGTTCGTGTGGCTAGTGTGATGCTACCCATTGTGAGTAGAGCGTCACCAGGACAGCCGCGCTTTACGGAACACAAGGGGTTCTCTCTTCGTACTAAGAGACATTTAGCGTGAACTTCCCGTTACATTATATGCAATCATTCACTGAGTTCGGACCATCTAATTTGAACAAGAATTTCAAAATTTTAACATCCACATCTACTCATGATTTAAGAATATCGGAAAATATTTTGATTCACAAGCACAAACCTCGTTTGAACGACAGAACTTCTTCAACTTCTTTCGAAATTTTGAGTTAGCTTCCAAAACATTGGTACACCACAGTGGGCTCATTCATATTTTTTTGTATTGTATTTTAAGAATATTGCATTCAACTTAAAAGTTAGTCTACCTGGATATTTTCTTCAGCTTCTGATGAGTGTTGCTATCACTCAAACGTTTTATTTTAAGAATTTTATTAGAGCTCAATGTTTCTAGCTGTTTTTATAATTTGGTTTACATCTAACAAAATTTCTGGAGTTTCTACTTTGAGTCCAAGCGATTTTTGAACTCGCAGAAATGTATATTTAAATTAAAGTATTGCAAAACTGTACAGCAACATTTAGTGTTATATGTTCCTGAACAAATTCATGCACAAAAAAAAACAAAATTTGAAAATTCATGCACCTTCTAGAATTTCTAACAACCAATTGGCGATACATCTTCCGCTGATACGGAAGTGAGTGCCTGACAATAATTTGTGTTGCAGTCGTATCGTGCAGCCTTTTGCATAACAGCAAAATTTTGCCGTTTTGTTTGGGTAACCCAAAATTGGAAAAAGAAAAATGAATTAGGATTAGATTAAAACAAAAAAGCATGACTCGAAAATGACTCTAGCCAATTAAATCCGAAGAAGGAATTATTATATGAATATGAATTAAGTCTTTAAGGTAATCGCTGTGTGGACTTGAGAATGAGGTGTAAAATTTCGAGTGCGAACAGGCGTACATGAAGGTAGAATGAAGGGAAAACTAGAATATATATGCACTGTAATAGAAGATTGAAAAAAATTGTTCAGGCATTTTATTTTTGAATGTAGTTAGTATGAATACGAAACAGGAATTTTATGGATATTGTGTACAAGCAGTGATTTTTAGAGAAGGGTAGACCACTCTGTTTGGAACTCTATTGTGGCCACATATCCTACAAACGGGTTGAATCCTGTAGATTGATTGCCCCTAAACCAGACTAATGAGAATATTTCCTAGATGCTTCTCTGCACCATATTATTTAGAAGTCTTATTCTAGCAATAAAACCCTAGCCAGAAGCAGGGTTTTAGCAAGTATCAAGTACCATATTTTCTTCAAATTTTCAGTACTACATTCCTACCAAACAGTTCAGGTTTTTCTCATCCAACAAAAATATTATTTCAAAACTCTGGAAGCTTATTCATAAGCTGTTTTACAGAATTTAGTCTATCGCTAACATGTTTTTTTTATAGAAGTGGCATTTTACTTGAAGATCTAGAGAAGATGTGATAACAAAGTGATACACTAATTCTGTCCAAACTAACTTTAACTCTTGTACCTTCTAATTCTTGCCCTTATTCATTAAGATTAACTTTAGATGAATTAATGACCTTTTTTGTTGAGAATGTTGATACATATGTAGTTATTTTATGAGGACAACCAGATTTTGCTGGAGGAAGCATGAAATTATGAGCCTTTGTGTTGAACTATTGTTCCAACTGAATTCAGTGGAACCATTAGCTGTTTAGTTATTTTTCTACAGCAAAATTCACTTTCATAGAGATCTTGACATTTTCAAAGATCTTGATGAATTTTTTTCTGCTTCTCTGTGTCAGGAATGTTAACACAAAACTTACTAGGTAAAGAATGATGCAATATTTATATTCTAGTCTACATTAGGTATCTATTGTGTAATTCAGTGCATTCTAGAAACTTTAAAAGATTTTATTAGTGTTACCTTGCAAAATAATTGTGTAAAAATACTGAAATTCAAAATGTGATGTAAACTTTTGCATTTATAATTTTGATATTTCTTGTAACAAACAACTCAGTTGTTATATGACATTTTTGTGATTGTTTCCATTATTGTTCAAATACATGTTTTGTTAGCTGTAAAAGTTTCATGTACTTCTGACAAGTATAAATTTATAAAATATAATTTTAATGATGTATTGTAAACTTTTGTGGGGCACTTTAGTTACTACTATGATATCACAATGGCACATACAGGACAAAAATTTAAAACTAATCAGCTAGTTGACATTAAATACATCAAAGTTATATTTTAAAGAATGGTAGCTGTCAAATTCATTTAAATAACTGTTTTTTTACATTACAGTTTAAAATTAAATAAATATGTATGTTGGTCATTGATTTTGAAACTTTACCTGTAATGGATTGTTTTCACTTCTTAAAGTATGGAAAACTCAAAATGTATGTATAGGCTGTTTACCATGTTGGGGCCTTTATCTGTCTGTGTATTTTATTTTAAAGTTTTTTCATGCAATAGATTTGCTACCAAGATGTGTGTAGGAGTTAACTTAGTATGATGGCAGAAAACAATATACAGAAATAGGTGATGGTGGCATATGAATATCACCAATTCACAAATATGCCCAGACATGCAAAAAAAACACATGAGAAAATAATGTGTTTAATATTGATTCCCTACCAAATGATGAGACCCATTTTAATTCAGAAATTATCTTGCCCATCTGTATGACCAGTGTAGGTCAACACATTGCCTCACCATCTATTCATCACCACCTTACGTAACACGTTGCACAACACACGTCAATGGTAAAACAGGTAACATAACACGTTACACAACATACGTCAAAAGTAAAACAGGTAACATAACACATTACACAACACACGTCTAGGGTGAAACAGGTAGCATAACACGTTACACAACACATGTCATGAGTAAAACAAGAAACGTAACACGTTACACAACACACGTTTAACCAGAGCTCTCTAAGGCTTTCAGAGGGCTAATAGTGACATCAAAGGTTTTAAAAGTACACTTAACTAAGGAAAGACTCTATACTTCTTGACCAAACAAGTTATTGGAATGGAAAGAAAAACTTATTCTAATTACAATTCAGACAAGAAAAAATTGTTTTAAATCCATAATTTAGATTAAATTTGTGAATTAAAAAATACTCCTTCAAAATCATAAAAATATATCTTCTATTCTTTGATTAATTACTACAACAGCAGAAAGTATTTTAAAAAGTATGCATTTTATTGCTATACAGATTTGTGTTATCAATAAATAGAAGATAAATTTTTCAAGTGATGCACCTTGCATACAAAAATTTGTATACCAAAAATCATGCCATTTGGTATTTTCATGCGTAAAGCTGCTGGAGAACTTATTTTACACATGTTCAAAATTACAATCTACTCAATGAAAAAAATTTTTACCTGCTGATATTTTGAAATAGTTCTGTAATTTAAGAGCTCTATACACCATTAAAAGCTTACCCACTGCCATAGAAAACGAAAATTTAGTAATATGTAGAAATCTTGTGTTGGCATGACATCTGTCTAGTTAAAATTCTATACACAGAGATTTTCCTGTAGTCTTTCAAATGCTACAATAATGTAATTAAGAGAGTGTTTCATGGCATCCATTATTTCTAGTTTATGTAATATAAATATATCTATTAGTTAAGAATAAATAGCATCAGAAACTATATGGCATCTGGAATATTTCTGCTTACTATGTATACAGCATCTTGGTGCCATTATCCACTCATGTCTTGCCTGCTGTTTTTATCAGCTTGGGCTTTCAGACCTCATTGTTACAAGGTAACTATTTTTTATAGCAATGTTCCACTCTCTTCACCTTTTACTCTAGAATTTTTATTTTCATTCATCATGCAACCTAGGTATATACTTATATTCTTTTATTATTTTTATAATATCTCCTAAATTCCACTCACTCTCTATCCAACTTGTCTCCATTTGTATTCTTGAATTTATGTATGTCTGCACTAACATTAAATGCTATACAATAACTGCTCAAAATATTCAGTATTACTTGTAATTCCTACCATGACTCGTTAACAATTACAGTGGCATCAGCATACAACAAAGAACTCAGTCTCTCTCAATTAATATTTAGTAAATGGCCCAACAATTTTTCTGAGTACAATTCAAACAAGGTAGACAGAGTGCATCCCAGTTAAGTCTTCTGACACAATTTACTTGTTCAGTTTCTAGATCACCCAATCAATATTCTCATATTCTCTTGCATTCTTATAGATACTTTTTACAATATTCACTTTTCTCCCGCTGAAATTCTTTTTTGTCAAAATATCAAGCAGCCTCAACTGGTATACTCTGTCATATGCCTTCTGAATATCTGAGAGTACCAGATATGCTTCTCTTTTCTTTCAATCCTTTGAAGTATTTCATTCATTACAAATAAGTGGCTATCCCTATGTCTGTTCCACCTAAAACCATTTTACTCCTCAATCATCACTCCATGTTCTTTTATAACCTGTCTCAGTCATCCTTTCATTCTGAATACCAAAGAAAATTTTACAAATAGTAGGAGCCAAAGCAGTAGATCTGTATTTTTTCAGTTCTTTCATACTCTCAGGTCTACCTTTATGCACCATCACTGCATTACCTTCATTCCGCACATCTGGAGCTCTTCCACTCCTTCAGCAAATTACCTTGTTTCCTTCCCCAGGTTCATTTCAAGATATCTTCCTCCTGTCCCATTGTTGTAGAGTAACTAAGAAACAGGTCTATAGCTTGCCAGCTTGAATGAAGACTGATGCGTGTTCAGTACTTGCATATAACCTAATATTCAGTCACAACTTTGAAAACAGATTGGTAAATGTAGTGAATAACTGGAACTCAAGAAACAACAGGTGACTAATTACTTGTCTGGGGAGCTTATATACCTAGATATCATATATGATGATGGGGTTAGAAGCTAAATATATCCAATTTTATTCTGACTAAATAGATAAAAAATCCTATTGACAGAATTGTACAGGGTTGTATCAAGATAGGTAGTTATGTTTGATGTACAGTACCCAACTATATTTTTTCCTCACAACAGAAGTACTTATATCATAATTCAAACAAATAAAAGTATTTGTTTTAAATTAATTCATGAAGAACACATTTTATTTCCTAGTTGATAGAGAAGAATATATGTCAAACAAATGGTATTTATAGTTTGTAAAACACAAGTTATATTTTTGTAATGACTGAACACAAGCAAAGTTCATTGCTATACTGCTGGGGATCAAGCCACTGCGGCCAACTGGGGCTGCCAGGAGCTTTTGAGCTCCAGCACGAGAATGGCTCAACACTTGCATCGAAAGTGGATCTCCCCGTCAGACTTAAGTCACTAAATAATGTTCAGCAAGGTGAGTCTCAGATATATTCATTGGAGTTATAAGTAATGAGGGAAGCTCATTGTAAATTTTGTTCTATTCTATTCCCTAATCCTACAAATGCTTGTGAAAAAAGAGATTATACACAATGAGGTACAATGGGACACAGTGTATTTCAATGCTACTACTCTGTACCTAAATCTGCTGTGGTTTCCTTTTTTGCATAAATAAACAGAAGATTTCATTACACTTCTTGGGTGCTATAGTCTTCCATCTTTTTTGGTGCTATAGTTGTCATAGATGGTTAAAATTTAATTCGACTTATATAGATAACTGGCTTGTTTTGTACAGGTACATACTATTTATAATTTTTATGGTATACCTTTGAAGTTCATTATTTTATCTATTGTGTAGGTAGTTGAAATATTCAAATCAATAGTGACCAGAGGTAAAAAACATGCTAGTTTCAATTTTTTTAAATTAAAACTAGAGTTTTTCAGCACTTCACAGCTCATCTTCAGTACAGAAACTGTAAAAGAGAGAAAAATAACTTGATGCACAACATTTATCTAAATTATTTCACAAAAAAACATGAAATCATTGGTATAAATGAATTTGATTGTTGCGCAATGGATTTCTGTCATACATGGGTGCATAATGAATTTGACTAGAAAGGATGATTGCATTGAATGTAGCTAATTTAAAATATTTAAAGCCACTGATGAACTGTGGCTATTTAGGAATGGTCTCTTTACATAGATTAAAATACTTTTGGATAACTTCAAATAAGTGGCTGCACACCCAGCTAACATTTCAAAATTTTGAGTGGTGCACTGGGTGATCACAGCTGTTGGTGTCATTCCTAATGTTACAGTTGTGACTTGTAACCTCCTATCACCTATCTGCAATAACCTTAGATTACCTTCCTATTTCCATTGTTTACTGTATCACAATTCATGAAGAACAAATGATCAGAACAAAATGCACAACCCCCTGTCAACCAAGAGCAAGGTTATTGGTATTGCTCTTGGTGTGAGCCATGCACTACTAACCACAAACCAGATATTTACCCTATCAGCATGTATGGGACTCCAAAAAGCAACTCCAGATGAGTATTTTTTCTTTGGATGAGTAATTTCCTTTCTCAACTCAATTTACTTTTATTGCTTGCCACCACATTATGGATTAAATGTGTCCTGAGACTAATAGCTATTGTTCCTAATGAGAGTTGACTACATTGTATGATAGCTAGATGGAAACTATTATTTGGGTAATAAGCTCAAATGTGCTTGCTTGCTTTCTTTTCATAACTATTGCAACTCTTTGACTGGCCTATGACCTGAATTTCCAGTTGTCTTCCATCTTGTCATGACCATGGATAACAATGATTTTCACACAACTAATTTTTATAAACAAAGAATTTTCCTTCACTTCTGTTTCTTTTATAACAAATGTTACAGTAATTATTTAGTGAGGGAAGCATCTTAAAGCTCACTAGAAATAGTAAAAAAAAAGACTATTACTGGTTCATAGATAGCAAAATACCATACATGAAACAAGCTTTAATAAACAATACAAAATTGAATCAACTTTGAGTGCAGCTTTATAAATTATTGTAACTGCACAATTATAGTAATATGGTTTCAAGTAATGCTTGCTTTTATGCATTGAATAGTGAGTTCTTAGATTCCCAACAGAAATTCAAAGTGCAGCAATTAAATAAGACATAGATCTTTAAAAATTTTAACATTTAAAATTTTTGGTAGACTATACAGGTTTCAACAATGAGCCAGAAACACTTTCAAGGACTATCATACATCAGGCATTTTTTTCATCATTTAGTTTCAGTGAGTGCATTAAGTAACATTATATGACTGCAGATTCACCTTTGGTGTTCCAGCTCTCACACTTTGAGCAGTGATGTTACAGGAAGCAGTGACAATTTTTGTATCTAAGTACCACTAGTCCTACAATAACTGAAATGAATTTAAGTTGTCTGCAAAAAAACAGAATAAATTAGTAGCCCGAACATGGAACAATGATCACAATGTTACTCTGAAGTAAAGCTGTGACAGGTCTGGCAGTGAGGGGGACACACCCCTGTGCTCAGTAATGCACATACTGAAATAGTGCAGTCTCACACTGACTACACTGGTAGCAATGCACAACATTGCTGAGCATCATAAACAGAACCTGGTTCATCAGCCTGAACAAACGTCTATTAAACTTACTACAAAAAGTAATTTTTGATATTTAACAGGAGATAGTACTTGCAGATCATCTGTGATAACTTTCTTCACTAAATCATTTACTCTTATGCTAATATAGAGCAGACAAAAGAACCTAACCTTGCTAGCTACAGAAGAAACTATAGGACAATTATAATATAGGTAAACTATCAACTTTTTTCTCAATGTTGCAAACAAAGTTGTGTCAGTACTGTATCCATTGTGGCTAAATCTATTCGTGAAATATTTAATTCATATTGTTACTATAAAAATATGTAATTTTCCCTGTTATTTCAGTGGCAGCTGGATTGGAGCACACATTGTTCCTGACAAACAAGGGAGAAGTTCTCGTCAGTGGCAATGGGGAGGTTGGTCAACTTGGAATCCTTCTCCCCACAAGCATCAAGCAAATACACACTCCAGGTTTGTACTATTTGGTTGACGTCACCATATTTCTCAGAGAAAACAGTTTCCACCTCGGTAATGAATTCACTAGATTTGCTGTAGTTATTTAGAGATAGGTACGGCTAAACAAGTCTTGGTATCAAAGAATCGACGGCTTTATTTAGTGCATGCTCTCATGATACGTAGTACTAACATGGGAAATGTCTTATCAAATTGAATTTTCTGCACAATAATGGAACTGGGTCAATTTTATCTCAGAATGTTTAATATCAGTACTTAAAACAGACAGACACAGGTTCAGAGTTTGCAAATTGTCCTGTTGCTGTCAGTAGAGGCCCCACATAGATAATTATACCTTTACTGATTTGTTTTGTTGTATCAGTGGTGGAGGTTTTTACTGATCTGGTTATTTTTATCTCAAATATTTTGTAAGTAACTATATTATTATAAAACATGGTTATAATTGTGTTCAGCCGTATGCTTTATAGAATTAATTTTGGTGGTAAATACTGCAACGCTCTTTTGAAATGGTGCTCAGTGTTGTGGTATTTTGTTTTTTGATATGTCAGGTACAAGTATAACAATGGTATTTTCCAAAGTTGACTGCATGTCTCAAAAAAAGATTTATTGCCTTACTAGTTAGTTCTTCATTTGTAATTTTGATTTGTGTATGAAATTTTGCAGAGCATGCGGGGTGAAGAGAGATTTTTGTGTAAAGATTGATTGTTAGGTGAAAGCTGAGGATTTGGATTATTAGAATGTGATGAGTTCATAGATTGCGTGATTACTATGCAGGAATTTATAGATTGTAATAAAGGCTCCGACTCAAGTGGTCCTTGTTTTTAGTTCAGATCTGCAATCTGGAGCAGGCTTAGGGGACATGGGACACCAAATAAGCAAAAGGGTTGGGTTTATTTGGTTAGTTTACCTAATGTTATGGGGACTGGCGTCTGTAGGGGGACACTGGAAACCAGCGTTTCTTAGTCGGAAGGTATAAACTCTGACTTCGACTCCTAGGATTCCTGAAGTTCTAACTCTTGACTCCTAGAATTTTTGAAATTCCAACTCTGACTCCTAGAATTTCTAAAATTCCAACTCTGACTCCTAGAATTCCTGAAATTCCAACCCTGACTACTAGACTTCCTAAAATTCGAACCTTGACTACTAGACATCCTTAAATTTCAACTCTGACTCCTAGAGTTCTAAAATATCAGACTCTGTATCCCGACTCGGACTCCCGAAATCATACGTTAGGATGAAATAATGATGGAAAAGTATTTTCTTTCCACAGTCATTTATAATATGACAAAGTTTCACAGTCATTAATATGACATTTTGTTACGGAAACCTGAAGAGTGATGGTATATTTTTTCTAACTTCAAACATCCTAGTTTAGATGAGCTAACTTTCTGTCCCTGAGATTGGTTTGAACTTGTCCCACAGTTCAGGTTCTGACGCTGAAGGACCATCAGGTGGTGCAGGTGGCTGCGGGAGAGCAACATTCTGTTGCTGTTACCACAAATGGGGAGGTGAGACTCCGTTTTGCTCCACTACTTGCTTATTGGTATTGGAGTCCATTGGTTTGTTTTTCAGAAATAAAATTACAAATTTTGAAAAATCTAAAATTTTTAGCATTTCAATTTTGGTTGCATGGTATTTTTTTCGTTTTGAAATTCTAAGTTTTTTCGCACAGGTAAATGGGGAGCTAATGATGCAATAAAATCTGCAGCAAAATTGATTGAATTTCATTACTAATTTTATGACTATGTCTCACCGAAATTGCTCTGTAGGATTTCATTATGTTGTTAGGGTAATGGTAATGCTTCAACTATCTATGTTCTACTTTAGTTGTTGAGCAGTGGTAATGTTCTTAATTGTACACATATTGTTAGCCTATTAAGAACAGGTTAGAGTTGATCAGTAGTACGTTTGACTCCATGAAATTTGTGCACGAATGAATTCTCTATTTGTATCAACCAAAGATACCGTATACACTGTGCAAACACTTGGGCACAAAAGGAAACTAAATTTTCTGTTGTAGCTAATTTGAATCGGTACTTAATACAACCTGGTTATATCCATTGTTAAATAACATTTCCATGAGCAGGTTTACAGTTGGGGTGACAATACATTCGGGCAGACAGGCATAGGTGGAGGAGAGCTGGAGGGGCCCGTGTCGTACCCGGCCAGGAACAAGGCCTTGGCTCACCTCATTGTGGTGCAGGTGGCGTGTGGCGCGCACCACACTCTGGCTCTCACTTCAGGTGGGGTATTCTCGCTTGGACTTACTGCTTGTGAACGAGACTTCTCCTGAATATTCTCATGAGATCCCTCTGAGTCACGTATCCTACCTACCTGTCATCTACCAAGAGAATGTATCACGGGAAGGAACGTGTCATAAAACATACCCTTATACTTGGAGGCCTGCCTATACATGCTGTACTAGTTTACTGTTCACTGTCCCTATCTTTTATTCTTCACCTGTTGTACTATGCCAATCAGGTATGTTGCATGATTAACGGAGCTTTCAGCCAATGGTAATATTTCATTTGAGATGGAAAATGGAATGTTTAGAAATAATACCATTAGTTACGACATTGTACCACGTGTATCAGATTATTATTAATCAATTAAATGTGACCGTGTCACCAGATCAGAGTACTCGCCTACCTCGTGATCGTGTTAGCAAACTGATGCAACAAGCGTGGACAACAAACGCAATGGAAATATTCACCAGACCTCTATATGGGGATTGAGTTAAACCAATGTTCCATTGCTATGTGGGCTGGCTGCTATGTTGGCAGTCACTGTAGACAATTTTTCACACTTGGTTCTCAGGCGTTTTCACTTTTGCCAAATGAAGCCCCGTATTTGTAGGCGTGTGAGGGGCAGCCGGTAGCAGGCTCTGCAACTGCTTTTATTTGCCATGTATTTGTTATTTCTGGCTTAGCCTCGACAATGGTGGTTACTAAAATTTCCATGAACACGTGCAAAAAACAAAAATGTGCATCATGCAANAGCAATGGAACTACAAATAGTAAAAAGGTCAGGGTAATTTGAAATAAAAAAAAGATTTAAAAGTTAAATGTAGATTTAAGCATGTAGCACAATATCTTTTCGATAACACCCATTATTGATCAAACTACACTATGCTCTTTCAGTGATGCTATTCATTACTTAACGTTTTGTGTTACTGTTTATTTACTTGAGTGGTGGCTTATTTTAATTCCTGTGTGGTACCAGACATTTCAGTGTAGACGTTTTCCTTCAGGTATCCCCCGAGAAAGAAATCATATGGACTTGATCTGGAGATCGAGGCAACCACGTTTCGTCATCAAAACGAGCAATTAATCTGTGGAAAAATTGCCTTCAACATTTCCGTTGATTCTCTTTTTTTTCACGAAAGAACATTTTGTAATCAATGTCGGGACTTCTGATACCTTAAAAAGTTTTAAAATCTCCATTTTTGTGTATATTTGTGAACTTATCATTCGTAATTTTATTACTTTTATTTTTTTTTAAACGTACCGTACTAACTGCGTACGTTGTATTGCGTAAGGAAATGGACACGTTGAACATAAAATAGATGGGCATATTACGAAGCAATTGCTCCAGGTGGGAACACGAAGTTTAACAACATGTCTTGAGGAAGCATGAACTCACCCTAGCCTAGCTCGACCTTAGAGACCTAAGTGAACCTCTTCCCTCTCTCCCTCAGAGGGCTGCGTGTACGGCTGGGGCCTGAACAGCAATGGGCAGCTGGGGCTCTTCTCTGCAGAGCCTGTGAGGAAGGCAACGCTTGTAGTGGCTCTGCAGGGCCTCCCCATTATGCAGGTATTGTGATCACCTCACACGGCCTCCCCTTCAATGGGTATTATTGATGGTGAATGAACCCCTCACAGAGCATAGGATAGAGCCATGGGCAATAGGGTTCGGCTAGTTATTTTTGTCTATCCTATGCTATGGAGACTGGCGTTCCTAGGAAAGCATTGTTAGGTTACCACAGCTATAGGCTAGGCCTTCGGGACTTCTGTCTTTCGTGCTCACTTTGCTTCTTTTGATTTTCACACGCTCTTCGCTGAATATTCTTTATATTTTCTTTCTATTCTTTCTTAACTTGCTGTTTCTACGCGCGAGGAATCTTGTGTGAGAACACATCTGTGTATAGATTCCGCGTTTTCTGGAGTCTATACCAAATGGTGCCTTCTTCTTGCTCTCTTGAGATAACCTTTGGTGTGGCTAGGGAGCTTTAACCTAACTAGCTAGTAGTAATGATAATAATAATGATGGTGAATGGAAGCTCAGATGATCACTTTGAGCTAATTTGGGGATCCTGACATTGTGGCGTATTATAAATTATTGAAAAAATAGCGCACCCTTGGCACGAAAAAGTATTTTGCTGTGGTATTAATAAATTTTGCGAGATTTTGTCATTTCCAGCAGAAAATTCAGTGTACTAGTCTGAAATTGGATTGATTTTGATCAAAAGCTTATTGGCTGCTACCTCCTCTGTGCACCTTGTCCTTGTCGTGGGGAGGAGGC
>VOMN01002785.1:0-31352 GCA_014899125.1 Orchestia grillus
TTTGTGAAAAGTGATTCCCTTCGTGAACCACAGACTCCACTTCACTTAGACATTTTTGGAGATTTACAAGAGCTCTCGACTCGTGAGAGTGTGGTCAACGTCACGCGCGAAGTCCTTCAGTTGTTCCTGAAGTTGCTTTTCGCAAAATATTTGAATTGTTATGCGCGCTTCCAATTTTCTGGCCTTATTAAGAATCATCTTCCTAATTTTATCACAGGACCACTGTATACCTTTCCTAAAAGGTATCAGAAATAATAGTTTAGTTTTAAATCACTGTTTTTTCGTAGAAGTCTTAGGTGAACATGTACACCAGTATATGAAAGATGAATGAATATTCATGAAATATTTCGTTCATTCACAAAATAAGTTGGTCTTAATTGGGTTCATTGACAGGGGCTGCAAAGTTAGAGTCCTAGAGACTAAATCCGAAGGCGCAAGATTTCAGGTTTCAATTATTACGGTTGCTAATGAAGGAATTCTTGTATACCGTACCTCAGAGAACGTCACTCTTTCATGCCGTCAGAAAAGTATATCATCGCTCAGAACAGTTCTGCTCGCAAACCCTCATGTTTTGCTTATGTAAGTGATTGTCATTCCTATGCTTTTGTACTATAAATACATACATTTATAAAAAAATGGTATCTAACTTAGTTGTTCGAAAATTTGAGTCGTGATGGAATTGGCCGGACACGGAATCAACCTTTGATCTAATTACCTGTTGAAGCTAGTGACAAAGAATACTCGTACGTTCGTACAAATGTAGGTGAGAATTCTTGTACTCTGAAAATAAGAAATTCTCACAACGGATCCACTACGGCATAAGGAATTTAAATTCAATTGTACCGTATAATCAGGCATTCCTTCAAAAATCCCGTTCATTATGAAGAGACACCGTAAATGTGTACTTCATAGACTCGAAATAGCGCCTGTGTGTAGTTGCTAGGTCATTGATATACTCTGGCGTACTTACTGTGTTCTGCCAAGCGCTAATGTAGGTGAAAAGGAAAGTGCTATGGGAAATCATAACTCTTCATGTCCATACTTCCAGAGAAACTGCCGCATGGCTTCTTCTCATGTCTGTGACGAAAAGCCGTACTGAAGTTTGTGGTGCGTTACAGCGCATAGGTTTCTAAATTCGTGCCTGCTGTCGTATATAATACGTCATTCGGAATTTTCAAAGCGTCTTGCAGTGTATTTCTTTTTCCTCGTGTACTACTAACATTTCGTAGTTTGATATCTCAAATTCTACTCATAATTTATTTTGGCATATCATATGACCAGTGATTTCCTCTATCTAGCCAATCATTCAGCTAGTTTGTCTTAGCAATAATAATTCATTATTTTTTCAAGCTTGAAAAATCGCTCCAGATGCCAGCGTTTTTAGGCACTCAAAATACATGATCCCACATCAGTAAAACTGTTTCTAATGATGAAAAACCCTTTTTGTAGAAGCAATTTTTATAGTAATAAATATACTGTTTTTTAAGTTTTAACACGCAACGAACGTGCACAGCAGTGGTTCAAGTCGTTTTACTATTCCTAAGTTGTGAATTTAGGCTTTACTGCTTCAAAACATCGAATAATGAGATAAACTTCTCATGCCCACATACGTGTATTATCCCACGGAAAAGAACATCAGTTTTTCCTAATGTATTCTTTAGCAGGCACGGAGACCACAAATGTGGACGCTAATGCAGGGCGACAGCTATGCATTTGGTGTTATCCTAAGTCCCTAGTGTAATGCATACGAGAACAGTATCTCGGATCTTGTGCATCCAGTCCGACGATTTGGAAACTCGTCTCTTCAAGCTACCGAGCAACTCCGTAAGCATTGTGATGGCTCCAAAGATCCCGTGTTTTTGTTGGTTGGCTGAGCTGCTTCTGAGTGTACCAGAGGTCCGCAGTTCAGACTTAGTCCCTGAGCCTGGCTCAGTCCTGCCCCGGACACTGGTTCCAGCGAGGCTATGGTCCAATGCAACGGAATGCTGGACGTATTTGACCGAGTTTGCTTTGCCTTTGAAGCGCCCTTGCAATTTCTTGTTTTTGAACAGGTGGATTTCGGTTTCCATTCTCTTTGCTAAGATGTGATACGTTGCCGCTCGTAAAAACGACTGTCTCGGAATGTTAGTATGCTGTCGGTAGGTGAGATGAATTGGATAACTTTTAACTTTAAATTTTCAAATCAATTTGACCGTAGAATGTTCGGCGTACAATTCAGCATAAATTAATATGAAACGGGAAAAAATTTCATTCATATTGTGTTTTAACTACAAAATTTACAAGTACAATTTTTCTACGTATTGTAGCGAAAATATCCCTGAAATAAATTCGTGTTCAATTATTGAGTTGAGTAAGTTCTCATGCCTTACTTCTATAGGGCATTTGCCTTCATAGAGGGGTAAATTTTAACTGCTTTTAGGCTTGATAAAACTTCCTTTTCAATTTCGAGCGCGCTGCTATTTTTAAGCGAGCTAAGCCTTGTGATCAAGCGCTTGCAGAAGCCCAGGGTGAGATTGACATGCCGAATTTTAAAGCCGAACTTGGTGGGGACCAGAAATGGGTTTCTCTGAGACCGACTTCCGGGAACTTGCTGTTCTGAAACCCATGACCAACTCCGCCTTTGAGCAGCTTCTATTGTAATTGCCGTCTGAGAAGAACCGTTGTTTCTTTATCAATTATTTTTATTCATATGAATCACATTCCTGTATTCGAACCTGCGTTCGATCTTTAATCTGTGAGCAATTTTTGAACCTGTGTACAGTGCTTGAGCCTGTGTGCACTGTTTGAACCTGTGTACACTGTTTGAACCTGTGTTCAGTGCTTGAATCTGTGTTCAGTGCCTTGTGTACTCTGTTTGAACTTGTGTACACTGTTGAACCTGTGTACAATGTTTGAGCCTGTGTACACTCTTAGGGCTTGTGTTCACTGTTTGAACCTTTTTACACTCTACTGACTTTTGTATACTATTTGGACACGTGTGCAGTGCTTGAACCAGTGAAACATATTTTAACCAGTGAAAAATATTTGAACCAGTGTATGTTTGAACCACGGTACCATATTTGAGCCAACCTACCAAAATTGGCCCAGCGTACAATGTTTAAATCAGAGTATCAGGGATATATTACTATGCACACATGGGTGTGCTCGGCCGGTACTACGTGGAGGCATTCCATAAATGGAGCTGAACACAGACCTGCATCCCTTCAGAGCTCTTGCATTTCGGTCCCACCTCTCAATAAATGTTGGCTGCCCAGTGACGGTGACCCTCTGAGATGCAATTTGTCGCCATCATTTCTCCAAGTCCTCCTTGTCTAAAACCTTGCTGTTGCACGAGTTGGTCGCGAGTCTGGAGTTATTGGCCAGGAGACGTGTGTTCGAATTAAAGCTTGCCATCTGGCGCCTGTGTTCATTATTTGATACGTAGATATAAATTGGGAAATTCATGCCGAACTTGCTTTCAATTTTTTTTTAGAAATTGATGTGAAATTCTAAATGGAAATGAAGGCGTGAATATTGTACCTGAAATGTTTAGCTAAGCCTTTATTATGTGATTGAGTGCTTCACATGATGTCGGGGATTGGACTCTACAGATTCGTCTCTCATAGTTATGTTTAATGGCTGCATTGAAAATATTTGAATCCTGATCAATGAATATACAGTAACATTGCATTTATAATAAAAGCCTCAGATTAGTCAGCGAAGTTTGGGTTGCGTGAGAGAAAGCTGGTAGCCATTATATATATACGATTGTTAGGGAATGAATAGAGCTGAAAAAACTTTTATCGAACATATTTTCCTTTTTCTTTTGCTCCTGGCAAGCAAAGGTGAACTTCACTTAAGACACTTTGTTTTTATGATAATTGCGAAGGTATATTGTCGTCAGTAGTATAGTTCACTAAAAACTTGACTCTGTGTACTCATTGCAAGAAATATTTTGTAATTGCTATGCTCCGATTCCCACTTTTGTTTCCGCGTCTACGTTGGAGTATCACTGACGCAGGCGAGCGCACAAGCACAGTTCAGCACCCAGCGTCCGTCATCGGTCTCTCGAGGATTGACAAGACTGCGGCAACTCCTGAGGACTGCTGCACCAACTTGGTGCTCGCGCCAAATTGCCAATTGATCGTTGGCCCAACGTTGCCATTTTAGCACCAAATGAGAAAAGGCTTCGATCTATTGGGTTCTGGTTGACTAGCCACCCAACTTAAAATGATTGCCAGTCGGAGTGCAGCTTCTGCGCCCTCTGTTACCTGGCGCATTCTGGACTGGAGTCTTGTTTCCACAACCGAGCAAGATGCGGATTCGCCGGCACCAGGAACCTTTATTCATTGTGAAATTGTGAATATTCATCTTTCTTCTCTTACAAGTCCTTCATTTCCGGGCCATGTGGAATGGAAAGATCCAATTATAACCAAAATTCCCCCCAAAAATTCTTCATGTTTACTGTTTATAAATGAATTGCATTCTCCATGAATATCTCAAGATCCAAGTGTTCCAGTTCGCTCCTTTTACTCTTTCAATTGTTGATTTTATTTGGCTATTTCAAGCACTGTTCTCTGAATATTATGGAGCTCCATTTTCTCAGAGGGCGAATTCTTTAGTGTGCAGTTTCGCGTGTTCGTGAACAGTGATAAGGTACCCTCGCATCTTCATCTGATTACGGAGGAAATATTCAACGTGCTAACATGTTAAGTGTATCATCAGTATTCATTTCCCTACCAGCTACGATATTCTTCGAAATTCTGAGTCGTGTAAATCATTGAAATAACTTTGAGTTTGCCTTTAAGAATGTCCAAATTGTGCCACAGTTCACTGTACTCAGAATAAACATTTCGTGGTTCCTACCAAATACTGTTTTTCCACTCGGTTATCATTTACGGTTGGCTTGTTACAGACAATGGAGCCGAACTCATAAGGCCTCGGAACAAAGCTGTTCTTTCTGAATTGTTCTGAACGATCTTTGTGGGCGAATTAGCACTCGTTTTTTTAAGTTAAGAACCATAGAGCTTGGAGCTGACCTGGTCGGTCGTGGTGTTGAAATACATGCTACAAACATTATATCTAGTCTTGGAAGGCGTGCGTTGTTTGAGATCCTAGTTTGGAATGGAGACTTATAGTTGAAATCCTGTTTAACTTCGGAAGAGCTACCGTAAAGGATTAGGGATCTTAGAAATAATGCAGTTTAGTCTTAAATTCTTATTGTTTCGTTCAAAACTAGGGTCAATAGGCGCGTCGGTGCATAAAATGAAAGGGAATTCTTTGGCGGTTGTTAGTTCTTTTAAACAATAAATCGGTCTTTTTAATGTTGAAACGCTAACTACATCTGCTCTTTGTGCCTCATCTGCCAAGCGTGACTCAAAATTGACAGCGAAGTCACTGACACCAAGTACAAATTACATACCGTTACGAATTTTTCTTCCCAGTTTTGAAATTGGGTTACCGTAGTGACGCCATTAGGAGCTTTAGGACACTAGTACGAATTTCCTCACTTGAAAATAAAATCGGTGTTTAAATGACGCGCAGCTACAAATATTAATTTTATGCACTCTAATGCATATCCCATTAGAAAATTAATTGAAATGTTGAATGGTGGATTAAAGATCGGAAACTTTTTAAAGTCATTTAGTTCCCATGACATACAATGAGTTCCATAAAACATAACATCGTTTAGCCTATACCTCCGGGATCCAACCATTGCCACGTACGAGCAACGCTTATCATGTACTTTTGTCACACGACCATACATAGCCGTAAGAAATTTACCTATTGAGGTCTTTTAAGATGATATTATTGATATATCTGAAGTGAATGCGTTTTTCTCCTGCAATTTAAAATAGAGAGGTATGATGTACCATAGTTCAAGACATTTTTTTTGAAAGATTTTTAACGCACATGCATGATATTTTCCTTGGTCATTGCTGTATATGAGTGAATTTCGCAGTAAAAAAAATTGACTAAAGCCTGTTTTTAAAACGAATATCGGCTTATTTAAGTTTGCATTACTTGTTATTTCGTGTCTCACTTCAAACCTCGTCTCCGAGCACCACCTAGCTTTGGAAAGATGCAGCTTCTGAGGCATGGATTGTGTCAGCCGTTTGTGTGAAGCAGATATTTTCATACGAGTTATGCAGCTGATGGTGTGTCAGCCATTTGTGTGAAGCAGTTATTGTCATGGGTGTTAGTTGACGACTGTGTGTGGCAGTCATTCGTATGAATTTACTATTTTCCTGTAAGTATGCTGATTGTGCAGCCTGCTGCTGATTGTGAGACTGCAGGAGGAAATTCTCAGGAGCAAAAACCCAAGGTTCGCATACCTGCTATTTAAACCATCTTGCAAATGAGTATTGGAATCATAAAGTGTTTACTACAAATTTGGCACGCGTGTCGGCTACTCATGTATTAATCAGTTTGTATTCTTCCTTGCCCGTTCCTTTGCGTCCCACACTTTCCAACAATTAGATAGGAAAAAAATTTGCAGTATTTCAGGAGTTGATTCCAGCATTCGTATCCGTATCCAGGGCACGGCTGTATACTATATCGACAGCAATTTGTTATCAAATGAGGTTTCAAAATTATCCAAGTCTAATAAATTAGAATCGGCTGAACCCATACGAAATTAACAGAAGAAACTCCAACCAAAGCAATTTGAGACAGAGATGCAAACGAGGGCACATTTCAGAGCTGAAGGAACACAGAATATTCTTAACTGAAACCGATAAAGAACGAAATTGCAAAGAAAAAACGTGACAGCACAAGAAATAATGTTCTTTTAGAAAATACAGTTAGATATAGAGGAGAGTTAAGCAACATGAGTCAGGAAGAAGCGCATTCTTGGATCTTTCATTGTTCTTATGTTGGCAAATATTGTTTTGTGAAATTATACAACAATCCCTAAAGACAGTTAGAGCAAGTTCAACTGAAAGCTTGAGCTAAAAAATGATTATCTTGATTATCCTGGATAATACATTTGAAAAAAACGAACTCCACAAGACGTCCACTATACGCGCCGCTGAGACGCTCGTATCTTGCACATGCCAGCAATCAGCGACGCCGGCAGAGTTATTGTATATACTTGGTCAACGCCACGGGTCTGAGGAATGGCTGCGCCAGCATACTACATCAACTATTTTTTTTTAGCAAATGAAGGCTTTCAAAATAAAGCTTTTTAAATACCTCAAATCATAGTTCATCCAACATTCCTTCAAGTTCCAAAGGGTATTCTTGTGAAATTGAAACACTGAATTATCACCACAGGGGCAGGTAGCTCATTACAAATGCTCGTATTGTGCTTTGAAGCATTACAAGCATTCACCCTTACAGGTTATTGAGTTTTCGAGTTTCGTGCGTAAAGGATCTTCTGTAATGAAAACAGCACCACGCTGTGATCCGAAAATTAACGAAGCTTTTCGTAAAACCTTCATTTCGTTGCTCGTACACTTGATTGAATTTGCATGAGGTCGGTAGGGAGCTTCATTGTTGAATTTCTAATTCGTTGGAAGATAAGTGAGCTCCTGAAGGGATGGGCTTGATGCACCGGAGCCTCTCAGTTGCTAGGTCAATTACGTGGGACGGCGAGCAAATGCGGGATGTGTTTGTCCTCCAGTGCTGTAGACCGGTGCCATCAACTCGGCGATCGTGTTGCCCATTGTCGTCAGCTCAGAGGTGTTGTGTCCGAGTCTCTGTACTCAGCGTTCAGCTTCTGCTCGCAACTTCCTCACACGGAATACCGAGCTCTACTGGCAGAGAAAAAATTTTTTAGTCGTATTTCCACGGCAGTTCTGCGGATTGGTACATTTTGAGTATCCAGGAGACGAGCCTCTTGAGATAAACGCTCAAGTCTGCTTTCCAGAATGATTTCTTAGTTCTAGCTTGGACTACAAGTGTGATGTCTCTATTACTTTTATGTGTTTTGTGCTGGTCGTTGCGCCTGTACATATGTCTATTTCTCTACTTCTACAGCTTATTGCAACTGTGGACAAAGCGTAGTTTCTAAATCCTATGTGGCTCCAGAAAATATCATGTTTCATCGGAGCCACATGTCAGTGTTTGTTAAATATGTAAGGTAAGAATATAAACTGAATCGTACTTTGTTCTAAGTCTTGAAGGAAAAAACTGCGAATCTGTACAAAAGAATCATCCGAAAATGGAGTGCAATGACTGCGAGCACAACTAATCGAAACCTATGAACATCTTGGTGGCTTCAGCGTGGTTAGTGCAGTAGGGCTCTCCAAAAGAGTCTATAACATTTGCACTCGAAATAACGTCCATAAGCTAATAAAAAACAATTTAAAACATTCCTGGCCTTGATTCTCTTTCTATTTAAAACTGTTAGGATGTGGATGCAGATCCTGGAAAACCTATAGTTGCTGCTGGCACCGTGAACACATTCAAATATTGTCCAGAGAAATGCTGGATAAAGAAATCTTCCAGGACATTAAAGTACTGATTCGAGGACAGTATTTGAAACATTACTGACGATATTAAGGAACGCCTCATAAATTGTAGAATCCTAAAATTGTAGAAAGTATGTTTTCTTTGTTAAAACGAGCGTTCTGGTACCTGTGCATGACTGTAAGTGTACTTGTTTTATTTATGAACACCTTCTTTCTCTTATGCATTGGTGAAGCGGGTTATAGTCGTGTTGGTGGTTACAGTGCACAGGCCTTGTCCTGTCCTATTTCATGCCTACTATTTCATGCCTACTCAGATGCCTGTGCGTAATTGGTATCTGTCGGAATGGGATTAATGTAGAAACCTAGGAATGGGCCAATTTGCTCATTCGTGTTGCCAAATCATATTCTATAAAGAAAGGGATATTTGCGTTGCGTCTACGAGCAGTCATGCGGCTCTCAGCTATCACCTTTCTACCACTTTTGGACTACATACTCGTATGTACAATGTCTCCAACAAAAACTCAAACCTTCAATTGAAAATACACAATACGCTAACTTGTCAATCGATTTCAATTTTCTTTGTTAGTTTGCTTCAGAAATTTTTTCTCTGCAATACACTGAAAGAGATTATGAAACTTTTTTTTGGTGGAGATCCTGAAATAGGAAATGTTGAGAAAGGTGTCTAATCACTTCCATAAAGAAATTGTTTTGATTGAACGTTCTCAGCACCTGGGAAGTGGAGGATTTGACTCCCAACTGAGCGGTCTTCTAGCAGACAATGGTTCATCGGCTTACTATGGCCCAATATATAAGTACCTCAGACATATCAACATGTATCATAACATATAACGATGACCGAGCGCTCCTTGTTGCCACCCATTTTTGGCGTTTTAGTGCGGGTTAGGTACTCGACCTTGGGCGAGTGGGAGCTAAGACCCCTTCCTGTTCCTCGTGGAGCTCGATTTGTTATAGGTACGAGGTCCTATTTAGAGTGAGGCTATAGATTACCATTATCTTTTGAGGTATTTCAGTGAGTGAATTGTTATTCAACTTACCTTAAATTTTTGTTTTGAAACACTGATGAATGTTCCCGCAACAAGTACTCGAAGCGAGTCGGAGAGTTCTTTGGTAACTTTCCTACTCACTAAAATGGAGCAGCACGCAATGGCTTGTTGAGGTCGTTGTAAAGAACGACTAAGTGTCACTGTAGGGATCACTCTCAGACTGGGTACGGTGGTTAAACCAAGATCACAACACTAATAATCTACGAGTGCGGTCCTCCCTTCAACTTTGTTTTGGATTATGATAAAGATTCACCCAAAAGATCTGCATTCATATGTCCTCTACCAATGCGTTTTGGCATATCATGCAGTAGCCGTTACATGAACTATTGACTAACTTCACTCAACGCCACCGCCTTCAGTTTTCTGCATGCACGCCTCGCATGATTTTGCCTTGATGAACCTTCTCCATGGGTTGCCTGTGCTCTGAAGGATTCCGAATTTTTTTTCAATTTGGCAAACATGTTTTACAGCCCCCTTGTATTCATCTTCCGAATGAAATATTTTGCTTTGATATATCACATTTTTCTCATACATCTCCGTACGTTGAAAGCATTGCTGGAGTTTTTACTTCATTGCCGACATTAGCTTCATTTTCACAACGCTCAGGATCCATAGTTAATAACCAATTCCTGAGTAATTATATTTTTAGCATCAAGTGTAGTAAGCTTTTCGCATTCTGATTCAGCAACTCCGGAGAAATTGAGTTATTCTTACAAATTTTGAGTAAAACAATGCCACATCTTTTTCTTTGTGGGTGATAAAACGAATCGATTTGAATCTGCGTAATTGCTCCATCGACTTTTTGGATGAATGGTTCAGAGATTCCGTGCCCAGACTTTCATCAGTGTGAAAATAATACATCTGAAAATCATTCTGTTTTCTGCACGCCGTCGTATTTCCAGTGTGTAACCAATTAAGGCTGTTTTGTTCGTTCAAAACAATGAAGTCAATTAAATTTGGATTGACGAGATAAAACCAAAACGAGAGCATTATTTTTGCATGCACGTTTCTCTTTCGAACTTGTCATGGTAGCCGAACAAATCGGTAAAGCGAATGTTACTAGTTTTTTCGACGTGAGAATTCTCGCTGGTGTTAGCAGTTTATGTCCTTTGCATTTTTTTTGTGAATTAATGGGTTGAAAATATTTTTATTCATACGCTGACATTTAGTCAGTGAGATTTCTACTTCTAAAGTGATACATCGATTTGAAGATAAATCTCTGCTCGTTCGCGTTTATATAAAACACTAAATTTGTTCAACTTTTGAACAAGTTATCAATGCAAGGAATTTACTGTACTTTCATGGTTCTATACTGTAGCTAGAAGCATTTATGTGGAAATTTTTTATAATTTTTTCAAGATTACTGCTGTCCTTCAGAAATATCACAGCAGCAATCGTTTTCAATCGGATGAGTGTGGCACCTTCCTGAAGGTTCACGCAAGCGCCTCTTTATTCGCCGTTAAAGCAGGTGTGAAAATTTTCTTGCTGATAAAGCGTTTGAGAGGTTTTGCAGGCGTGGTTTACGGCTCCAATAGATCGTGGTTGAAGCCGAATGCTAACTCCACGTTTCTAAGAGAACTCGATGCCCGTTCAAATGAATGCTTTTAGAGATTGCCAAACCCATAATGTCAAAGACTTTTGTCTGGTGTCACCAAGTTTTCTAATAGGGAGTTAAAGTTCCATTCAGAGAGATAATGTCGAGCTGATGCCGCCCAAGAAATGCATTCCAACGCTAACTTTTCCGTTCAAGTAACTACCTCGAATTTTATTGGAGTTCAGTCTTCTTTAGCAATTTATTAGATTATTTGAAATATCATATTAATCCGGCAGTTGTAAATTAATTGGTAACTGCAATTTTATCAGCTCAACCTTACAAACATTTACCGAAAAGAATATCTGAAAGATATGCAAGCGAGTAGCGAGAGTAATGGCTACTCGATTCTAATGCGAGTTACGGGGATGCACCATCGGAGGACGTAGAATAACTAAACACTTTCTCAAGCGATGCACACCCTTGTTGATGCTGTTGCTTGTAGGAATCTACTTAACGTTTCAGTTTAGCACTCAAGTCATGTAGCTTGAACAATCTTGTTCTAGTGCATTTGTTCAAATTTCGTTCTATTTCGTCATATTGTTTATGTAGCCGACAGTGTTCTCACGCCGCAACAGCTGTGCCCGATCCCACGCTAAATCTGCGCACCGCGGCAGGAGGCAGAGGATAGGCAATAGCGCTCGCTTGGTTAGGTGTGTCTGGCGTAACCGCTGCTGGGACTGAGCATCCAGTGGGGCACTGCGCGTCCAGTGGGGCACTGTGCGTCCAGGGGAGCAATGTGCGTCCAGTAGAACACTGCTAGGTTGCCTGGCCTCTAGTTGGCCTCCGCGACTTAATCGTTCGTGCTCACTTCGCTTCTGCCAATTTTCATGTCTTCTTTGCTATTACGTCTTTGTCTTTCTTCCTCTTCATTGTTAATTTGGTCTTTCTATGAACTGAGGATCCCGTGTGAGAACAGCCATCGTGCAAAGATTCCTTGATCTCTGCGGCTGACCCTAAATTGCCCTTTCTTTCCACTCTCTTGAGATCGCGTTCCGTGTGACTATCAACCTTTAAAACATCGAATGATAATAATAGTAATAATAATAAAAAAAGTAGTGAAGATGATTTGAAACTGATTGATTATAACGCTGTTTGTACCGTTAAGGGTTTCAGTAAAGTGTATTTTTTAACCCGAAAGTAATGGCATGCACAACAATACTTGTTCGACTTCAAAATGTACATCATCCTTTGCACGTGTATTCTAATAATTTTTTGATGAGTGTTTCATTTTGCTAACTGGTCAAAGGACAAAAGTAAAACCAGTTCAACTGAATTTCAATCAATTTGCCCTCATGCCCCTGCAACTAACTCTGCTGATCCCAATCGCTAAGATGATGCATTCGGCCGTTGTTAATGTATTTCTTAAGGATAGTTATTAGTGAAAATATATTTCTGTTACGAGGTTTGAAAGGGAGCCAGCCCTCTGCTGGTAATTTTTTAGCACTCTGTTTTTTTCTTGTTCGATAGCGTTATTTCCGACGTGGATTTCTGCTTAACTCGGGCGGGGAATCTAAACTTCTAGCATTACGTGATTACCCTTGAATTTTCTCGCTCGTGAAATTTTTTTCCTGTATTTTCCAACGTTGGAGATTGAAACCCCCGATTTGTTCGCTCTGAATAGGCCCAAGTAAAGTCTCAGTTTTCGCGAACTCGGATTGATGACCGAACAGTTTTAGCGGGCTATGGTCCAGGCAGAGCTGCTCGAATTGTTTCCCCGGCGAGAGTTTCTCTGTATTTTCATTCCCCTCTCACATATATAGCTTTTTTATAGCGTCTATTTAATACTCGATTTCTTAAATATTGTGTTTGATTTCGTCTATGATGCACATTTGTAAGAATAAATTACTTCACTTTAACTTATTGTAAGCAGCCCAAGTTGCAATGACTCGACTTTTCACTCGGCTTCATCCTTAACAATAATAATTTTTAATTTTGTCATTCTTATCTTCGTAACGCACTTTTTTGAAGGCGTTATAACCTGAACGGCTTACAAGAGCAATAACTTTTCGAATATTTTCCAAAATTAGAACTTGTGCTAGTGACTCGAACGTATCTCCGGCAAAGATATTTTCACCAAATGCGTGGCTCACTCAGTCTTCTTTGTTCGACTAAATTCTCAACAAATTCGCTCTCACCTTTGTTCGAGCGGAACAATGAGAGGTGTGAGCAGAAATGCAATATCATTTGTTCAGTATTTAGTTCTGAAAACTCAGAAAGATCTACTCCTTTTTGTGCTGAAAAAATATAAATATGTGAGCTGCGCACTTATGAATTCTGTGCTAGGGTTCTGAACTTCTGACTATTGCAAATATTTTTATCTAAGATCTTATTCTTGAAATCGTTTTCATTTCAGGTACCTTCGTTTCAAGAGGTATTATCGCTTGGCATCAGGAAAAGCAATGCATTGTTTCGATATCACAGTTTACTGTTGTTGTGAAAAGAAATACGTTCACGAGAACGTGAAAGTTTTCGAGCTCAGGAGTGAAATACGAGGATTCCTTTAGCAGCCGCGGTCTTTGCTTTCTGCTCTATTCAAGTCTAGAAGCTGAGGCATGGCAAGATTTTTCTGCGTGATCGAACTCAACTTTGAAATTATCCTATTTGTTAACAGTTTCATTCTTCATTCTTTAACCGTTTCTAATTCCATGGTTATTTCTTTTTACGATTGATAATTTTTACCGAGGAGCATAAAAATATAATTGCATCGAGTCGAAACAGTAACAAAAATGTTTACTTTTTGAGTTGATATGCATGACTGATTTTTCTCTATTTCGAAGTTTCACCTGATTTCACCAAGCCTTCTAAACGCACGGTCCAGAGCTAGGCTGTCGTTGAAACTCTGGAAATGCAAAATCACAATGTAATAAGTTGAGAAAATTTGGCAAGTTCTGTCTTTTAAATATCTTTGAGTTAGCTTATTAATTTTCTGCTAATGTCATTTTCTGTGATGACACAAAGTCTGCTCCCAGTAGGAAATCTCTACGCTCGGAGATGGCGTGATGGGAACGAGCTGCAACACAGCTGCAAGAAAATAATGTAAATTCAGTAATTCATTCAGAAAAGTTTATAAGTGTACTAACGTACACTTTTACTCCTTTCTCCAAAATTGGATGTACAAACTTTAACAGAGTCTTTGCAACAATTTAGTTTTTCGTCCTGTTGCCGAAGATTCATCGTATTTTGAGCTCATTTTTTGTAGATGAAAGTTTTCATTCGTAATGTATCGAATGTTCCTTCGTTCGCGATCCTCTGAGGAAATAGTGTCTAGATAACTCGACAATTGATGACTCTGCTGGGACACACTGCCTCCTGACTTTTCCATCAGCAGTCATCCATCATTTTGTGACTCGTGCAAATAAAGGATTAAAAGTCGACACTATTTCTGAATCCCTTTTGAAAGTGTACCCAACTTGAGGCGCTCATCAGATGTCCTAAAGAGCGAGGTGGGCTGCACGAACGTTCAACTCCGCGATCAAGGGGACTATCTCTTACATAGCTGTGGGTTCGCCGGCCTGGTGAACTACGAACAAGATTGTTTCTATTGTTGGAGCGCTGGTGCGCCTTATTGGACGAGGAGTATACGCGTGAGCCTCGGCGTACTAGGGTTGATGCGAGCTGCGGCCGAGTCGCAGAGGTGCTTTGCATGGAGCTGTCTGCAGTTAGTGCAGCATTAGTAGGGCTTAATGACGGAGGAGCTGCGAATGCCACTGCTCGCATCTCTGTTGTCTGATTTCCCAATGGTTGAGACGGGCTCCAACTCCGAGCAGTCAGTTAGTACTGAGGGAAGCAGTGACTGAGCGCACTGTATTATTTGGTGCTTGGTTTCTTAGTGAGGTCAAACAACTGAAAAACTCGCCGGAATGTGACTGAAGCTGTTGCACGACATTAATAAGTGCACAGCTGCTGGAGACACAACGCTGCTGAGAAAGTGAAGTTGTAAGAATAGCCAAACAGATGTTGAGCTTGGCACTTAATTACCCCCGGGGAGGAGGGGGGGGAGGTGAACGAGCCCTCATTTTCATATTTACGGCCGCTACTCTAGCTAAGTCCTCGCTTTTAAACCGATGCTTAGCTCTCTTCGGAGTCTCATGACGCTCATTTCCTGGAATGAGATTTTAATGAATGGAATTAGACTTGGGGTACTTTATTTGCTAGAGAATGTGCATTGCGCTTATTCAAGGCTTAGTCTCACAATTGTTGTCGAGTTAGCCACGGATTAATTATTCGACGGAGTAATTTGCTCCTAAATGCAAAATTGGGCTATATTATGTGTCCATCTATTGTTTTTGAATGGGGTTCGCAATAGAAACCTATAGCTGAATAATTTTTCCATACCAGTTTCCTAATTCACGAACAAATATTAGGAAGAAATTGAATTTTATTCTGGAGTAAACTTGACCTTAGGGTCACCTTCATATCACGCGTGAAATGTTTGATCCTCTCCGTTACACGACAGAATTTTTCTACTTATGTAAACTATCACGACTGTACTACATGCAAATAAGTCTTTGATGATGTTCGTTGATTGTATGATCAAGCATGTATTAGGTGATATACGATGATGGGGAGTTTTTCCAAAGATGGGAGATAAAATGTTTAATTAAAAGACAAGGGTTTTAAATATTCTTCTTCGGTAGAACATTTATCTTAGGAAATCGGCTACAATAGAAAATTATTCATAGGACATCGGCCAAAATAAACGAGTCTAGTAATGGAATTACTTATTCCAATAAAATTAGAGTCCAGTCAAGCTTCTTACAAATGCCAGAAGTGTCTTCCTCGCGTTCGCAAGCCTTATTTACGACAAACGCTTCTCTGTGCGAGTTCTGTGAAAACTTCCCTGTTCTGGCGGCGAGAGTCTGCTGCCTTAGCACTGGAATTGCCTTGCAGAAACGGCGGATGAAAATAGTCTTGATGACGCCAAAAATATTCGAGCGGGGTCGTTTATTCCTTCAAAATGCTAAATTCTATTGGGTGCTATATTCTGAACTGCAATTTTCCCGACCCATTCCAAAAGTTTTAGCAGCGAAACACTATTTGGAGCTCAAGAGTTTTTCGTCTGAGTAGAAGTTTTTATAAAACTGGTGAGCTTTGGCTGGTATCCTGGAAACTCATTCCGCCACTTTATATCTAGTTCATTTTATGTGAAACTTTAGAATGTGTAGAATTTGTTATCTTTTCGCCTGAAAGGTGAACTACGATGGAAGGCTGTATTTCGCGAAATTTGCTTCATAAGTCTTTCGGTCGACCGAGGCCTAGCTGCAGTTCGTGTTTTCAACTTGGACTTTGTCAAATTACGAGGGGCTTAGTGCTGCGAGAGATCTTTTACATCTTCTTGAAAGTCAAGATTTAAATTATGCATTTTACCTTCGAGTACAGAAACTGGCTATCCTTGAAATATCGTCCGAACAATTTTGGGCTGCGCATTCTCTCGCATTTCTCCACGCGACAGCAAGGCTGGACTTCACTCTCAGATCATCCAGTTAGTTCTTGCAATATTCTATACGAAGACGTTGGAGGGCTTGAAGAAGAGTGAACGACGTGAGCTTTTACATGATTGTACCAATCATCGTTGTGACGCTTATTTCTATTCGAGAATTTCGTTTAAAAATGGCTTTAAAATCTATTAGTAGAAAAAATCCAACCTGAATGGTAGCTGGGCAGATGGCGGGGGTGTGATCACATGGTCTGTGTAGTCGGCAGCAGTCGTATACATGCAATAGCCACTGGTTATGCACGTGTGGACAGTGACCGTTGACGTGTTGAAGGTACCTCTGAACGTTTGGTAGCTTGAATAACTAGGAAGGTGAAATTGGAAAATGACGCAGAGACAGCTTCTGCTTTGATTGCTTCAATTGTTCTACAATGTTTTGATTTAAGACGGCGTGTTGTAACTGATTAGAAACGAGAAATGGTTGACGTAATGACTGCGGCATGGATGTTGATCCCCGGCTTGTGATGATTATATTCATTGGGGGATGTACTCGTATGAAGAGTGACGGTTCCCTCGATGCCAATACTCTCAACGACCACATCGCGCTGGAGCGTAAATAGGAGCAGGAAACCAACATAAATTTGATCTCTTGTTATTTCTAATTCAGCAACTTACTGAGTGACGTTACAAATGCATATCTCGCGAAGTTTGCTTGAGACCAGCTGCAGTAACGGAATGGAGCCATGAGCGGGTTGCCTGAAGTACACGCTGGTGCCCGGGTGTCTTAATTTCAGCGGCGAGTCTGTTTGAGCTGGCAAGAATGCTCGACTCAGCCTCTCACGCCTGCAGGTGTTATGTCCAATTTTGAGTTCAGGCTAGCAAAAGAGGTGTCGTTAACCAAGCGCCTTTCCTCGCCCGTAAGAAATGGTCTTTCGGAGCATCGACAGCTCAAGGAAGGCTAAAATAAACTGGTCTCGCCGTGCGTTGTTGCGATGGGTCCCTGCACCGCCTCCAACGAGGAGCACTGTCGTTCTCAGCTCCTGGTTTTATTCAATATTTTGTAATTAATGCTACGAGTACAATACCTGAGTCACAGTTTAGAAGTTTTCGTTTTATTTTTATTCAAGTATTTATTCAGACAAGCAAATACTAAACAAATAAAGTTAGTTTACCGCGAAGAATCAGTTCAGACTTTATCGTTGGTAGTCGTGATCTTCCATTTTTTGTTGCTCAACGTAGGTGTAGTTGTGTACATTCTTGAAATTTTTATGATAGATAAAACGGTACTACTACATTGTAACAAAAAATTAGTTAAATGCATTATTTTTGCGAATTGCTTACTGACTGCTGGACTGAATTGAGTGTAGTACAGAGTTACATGCCTCTACTCCTGTGGACCACTTTTCTCTTACCAGAGACTCCGTGGCGAAATTCTCTTCCTTGACTCCTGCAATCCTACTCAGTAGAATGATGTCATCTCGGTATCTTCAGAACATAAAAAACATTTGAAAATATTTTTTAGTATTTTTCTAATATAAATGGGAATTTAAATTAGTCTAAATGAAAACTACATTGTCGACTTTTTAGGAGGAAACAGGTTGGTCGACTTTTGATAACTTTTTGTCCAATCTTTTGATATTTATTCGAATCGTGTTGTTGGGCATGAAGTGGAAATGTGTGATAACCTATTTATTTCTACCAGGCAGTAGTTTTTCCAAACATAATTGTGAAAAACCTCATGGAAAACAATTATATAGTGAACAGGAATCAGCGTGTGAGCTCTTTGAGATTTAAGCTAATTTCGTTTTTGAGGCCTTTATTAGGGCAAGTAATCTATTTATTAATGTCAGAAACAATGCCTTTTGTACCTCTCACCACCAAGGGATTGTCCTTCTGCACATGTTGAGCACCTGGCGTTTCTTCGTGGATTAGTGGGATCTCGAGCTATTGTTAAAAATTCAATTGCATAACAAATAAAAATTGTATAAATTGAATTTAACTCTTAATGGAGTCACGTCAATGCAGTTTTAAAGGAAATCTTTTTCATTAGTCCAATTCTGACGAATATAGTTTTAGAAAACTGTTCATGACGTTAATTTGAACAATAGCAGTTTCAAGTCATGAATCCTGCTTGTCAATGCGCTTGGTTATTCTTAATAAAAGTCATATTCTACCTGGAGGGGATGATGAAATTTGTGGGCCCACTCAATCCGGCAGTTACTTGCACCGTTAGAGCAGCCTCGTGCGCCTCGGAAGTATTCCAGGCCTGCGATAAATCTCGAGATAGCACAGAGCACAGGGCTCGTTCTAGGAGCCCTGGACCGACCCATTTGCCTTCGCGATGCGTAGCTTCGAATGAGGTGCTTCGTTGGACTCTAGAAGATGATATTCTGTGCGCATAGGCGTTGTTCTTTGTGTATCCTTTTTAACTCTGATCAGTCGTACTTTCCTAAACGTTGACGTTGAAATCAGGCGCTACCAAGTGGCTTTATTCATGTATTGGTATTTTTTGTTTGTAATGAAAGCACAAGGCACTCGCGCGTTACAAACTTAGTTCATTTATGGTGTTGACCGCTGAATTGCAATGCATGCTGGCGTGAGACGATAAATGAAAGATGTGTTATGATCGGTCGACAAACTCGACCTTAATTTCACTGAAGGATTTGCAGGCAGCGGCTCTGTATGTCTCGATGGACTGGCGATCGCAGCGCAAACAACCTTTGATTATTTAGGGCGGTCTGAGTTGTGAGCAAACTTGGCATTATGGCTTGGTGTCCGTCGGACCTTGAGAGCTTGCCGTTCTCACACCTGGACTGTACCTGTACCCTCATCGCTACAAGGACGAGTAGCTTTTAGACATTATTTACGCTTTGGTTACTAAAGTATGGTCCTAAATTCGTATTGTTTTTTTCAAAAGTAGGCTGAATGTGCAGTCGAGTGCATAAAATATAGACCCCTGTGTAAGATATGTTTCGTTCATTTAAAATATTTCTCCTTTTTTGTGTTGAAGTCTCAACGCCAAAGCAACGTGTGACGAATCAAACCTTGATGTCACATACCAGCAGTTGATTCAAGTCCATACTTTTCATATTGGTTTTGGACTTATAGTTTGCCAGTGTTCTCAGAACGTGCTTGCTGATATACATATTTAACTACTAATCCTCATTCCATTACTGGATGTTGCCCAGAATGCACTCCCTGGTAAAGTTGTGCGCTTATCTATCCACGCGTTTGATGAAGAGGATTATATCCTCCAGCACACTCTTTTGTGTTTTATGTATGAGTTCGAATGCTGATATTCTGAAGTCATTTCGTGATGAAGCGCAGCGCATCTGTCAACATTATGCCTCCGTACGCATGCCGTGGGTATATGCTCAGTAATATTCCAGCTCCTCTGTGTAGAGCTAATAACTCAAATCCTATTTGTATTAGATCAACTGTAGAATTAAGTCGTGACCGCTTATGCCCTCGCCTCTCTTGCTTGAAAGTCATGAGTTGATAGGTTATTCTGTGGATGAGCAGAAATGAACAAGTCTTCCTTTCTTGAGCGAGTAAGTTAAGATAGCTGAAACTAGCCTTTGTTGATGTGCTCTCAGGACACATATACGATTGTTAAAAGAAGCTTAACTACCCGTGGCACCTTGGATTATTTCTATCAACATTTCATTTTCTATTCTTGGCTACTTGATTATCTTTTTCTTTCTCTAGAGTTGCTTTTCAAATTTATCAGATCTGTATCAGAACTTTCAAGCATTAAAGGGTCACACAGCAGAAGTTCTATTCATCAAGCAGCTCGTATCCACGATACTGTCTCCCTTCCCCTCCTAAAAGGAATAGGATAGACAATAGGTATAGGCTAGTTAGGTTTGTCTAATGATATGGGGACTGCCGTCCATAAGGGGCACTTCTACCTCTCGTCCCTATATACTTTACATTTTCAGCTTTCACACCTTCTAAGCTATCTTCTCTTTGTCTTTCCTTTCTCATCATTCCTAAATTGCTGTTTCTAAATGCTGGGTATCCTGCGAGGGAGTGCACCTTTTACATAGGTTCTCCATTCTGTATAGTCCGCGCTAAATGGTTCCTTCTCTTCTGTCTCTTTAGATCACATTTCCTGTGCATGAGAAGCTGTAATCTAAAGAAAATAAAAATAACTAGATCAATCGTAACCCGTTACTTTACTATTTTCTGTGTGCATAAAATATGTCTTGATTGTCTTTGGAATTGATCGATTATCGTGTTTATGCACAAAGATGGAATAGCACCGTGAAATATTTATCTTCTAACAAATATTCAAACTCGTGAAAAAAAATTCATTCGCTTTAAACCTAACGAACCAAAACCGTGATACAATGAAAAATTTCTTATTTAATTACTAAAAGAAAGGCTGTGACTTTCTGCTCTATGTTATTACCGAAGAGTGTGCACGGTTACAATACAGGGTGTCCCACAAAAAACCGAACTCTGTTATTTCCCGTATCACTAATACAATCATGAAGCATAAGAATATTATAGTCCACTTGGAAAATAAAATTATATATAGTTATAATACCGTATTTTTCTAATACGTTTATCTATATTCCACCTATCGGAGTGAAACTTCCATGGTTAATCGGTATCATGGGGAGGTCTAATCATACCGGTGGTGAATTAATTTTTTTCATGTCTGCATCTTGATGAATTAGATGAGAGAAAATTCTGAGGTACAGATTATCGGGTGCGGACTCCTAATCACCGAGGCTAAAAAAGCAGTTGGTATCGGGGATGCCGGAAATTATTTTAATTCCCATGATATTTACTGGAAATAAGAGGACATCGTGCGGAGTTAACATCTTTCGTCCCGTTATTTTTGGCAGTTCACATGCCTGAGTTGTTATTATTTAAAGTCGCCGTATGCATTTCTTGCAGACACGGCGCATGGCCTCGCTGAGTGTCAGGCTTTGCTGTTAATTAATGAACTCACACTATAAGAATAATCTAATAATTCTAATCCCACTATACAGGGTGTCCAAAAAAAAAGAGACCAAACTCTGAACTGATAAAGCTCCATGTTCTCTTCGGGGTATGAATGAAACTCAAAAGTTTAAGAATAAAAAAATCATCAAACTCAAATAATCAACTTCTCATTACCAATACCAATCCAGGTTGTTAGTACTAACACTCTTTGTTCTTTCGTCAATTGAATTATGAAGGGTATTTGCAAAGAAAACTTGATCTTGCAAACATGATTTATTCATGCAAGTGGTATTGTAGATTCTGATTTACATCACTAACAAGCTGGCCTTTACAGAACTAAATTATTAGCAATAACTGCTGAGCTCCATAAATTCGAATTTCGGTATGATTTTTTTGGGACACAGTGAATAATAATAACCAAGCGTTGCTCGCTTGATTAGTTGGTTGGTCTGGCAGTTCCGTGTCACGCTGTTCAAGGATTTTGATAAGAGAAAATTCCCGGGTCCGTATTCCTAATCAGCAAGACTGTCAGAGAAGGCAGTCCGTATTAGTGATGCTGCAAATAACAATATTTCTAGTCAGGTTTGCCGTCGAAAAAAGGGCATCTTAAGAAATTAATGTTATTATTCCCGTTATTTTTGGCGTGCTGTGTCTACTAGTAAATAGAATCCAACACTATATAATCAAACTCCACGTGTGTCCTAGAATAAATCTATATATTTTTGTGCGTAATTTTTCCATGTTATTACAATGGTAATCTCATTGATCACATTAAATTTGTTGAGAATTTCATGTCCTTAGTTATATTTCTATATAATAAAAATAGTCCGGTGTTGCTTGCTTGGTCCTTCTGTCTGTCCGCGCGTCTGTCTGGCCGTCTCTGTATCACGCTCTTTAGGATTTAGATAGAAGGAAATTCCCGGTTCTGTATTCCTAAACTAATAGCGCAACTGTCCGATAAGGCAGTCGGTATCAGTGATACTGAAAATAACATTATTTCATGTCCGAGTTCCCGGAAAGAATAGGACATTTTAGGAATTTAACATCATTTGTCCCGCCATTTTTTGGCGGGTCGCGTCCACTAGTAATGAATAGTACTGCTCCCTCATTGAATCCTGATGTCCGCCCGCTTTGCTGCGTTGCTGAGTACATTCTTAAATGAACTTTCTCACTACTCATGTCTGTGTATATAGTCGCCCCGTAAACGCACGTGAGGTAATGACGCCTCAGTGTGTGGGCTCCTATACAACACATTTTTTGCAGCTAATAAAATACATCAAGATCATATTGGAAACAAAAATTTAATATATCTTTTTTAAATTACTTAAAATACGTTGCTGTGACTAGAGACATTGTTGTGCGCATGAAAATTTGACAGCCTTTCCCGTCATAGGTCTCAACGTGATAAATACGGAATTCATCTTGCAGTACATTCTTCTATAACATAACCATGTTTATAATATACATGAATATACATGTACGCCATATTCAGTTTACACCCTCGTATCTTTACCCGTGAATAATGCAGTTTATACTAAGAATAATACAGGTTCATACTTAATATTAGTATTGTAGGTTTCTACTCAGTCACTATTCTGGGTTTTTACCATCGGTAAATTCAAGATTCCAATTCTGCTGTCAACTACAGGGTTACAGAGTCCAAAATAAATCGTCCACCTCTGTCTCGAGGTTTATCGTAGCAAACTCGCTTCAAGTCTGACTCCTTTCTTAATACTTCGACGCCTGACGTCTCTGGCATACTTATTATCAAAATTTGCCTGTGGCTTCTTCCCACGCCGACTCGGACACCATCAAAACTGCAGCTCTTGCACACTCAGGCTCGGAGTCCCCCAGAAACCTCAGGCTCCACCAACTCTGTAACTCTGTCAACTACATTATTATTCTTAATGTATTCCTTTCCCACTTTAGTTTCTACCTACTCCGTATACGTGCTTTGTATACGCATGTTATTGAAGAAACATTTGCGTAGAAATCAAATCACGTTTTCTATAAATATTAAATGCGAATATTTTCTTACGGTAATTTCATACATGTGTGCAGATACTTTCATTAAAAATACTGTACGACTTTCACTCCTTCTTGAATATAATATTAGATGTAAGTGTCAATACAAACAAGGTTCAGAAAGTGCAAAGCAACCAGTGTCCGCGACTGCGTAAAGAAATCCTACAACATTTACTCTTTAACAAAACGTCAAGTGAAAATGATCGTTGAAATATTCAACAATATTTAAACATGAGTATCCATAGAGGCATAAGAAATTTCAATTTAAATGATTTTAATTTGTACTTGAATTCTTCTATGTGAAAATAACTTATTTTAATTTGGAGTTGATTTATTTTAATTGGAAATTGAAAAGGTGTAATTATTTTCAGGATCTGTTAACGTCCTTTTTCACCATTTCCTGGTATGATGGTAAGTGTAGTATGTAACTCACTGTTCTGATGGCTTTATTCTGATGTCTGCATATGTTGGATGACTAGCAGATTTTTTACACTTTCGAATCATCCATATTTATTGAACCATCAAGTATTGATTTTTATTGGTAGTTCAAATACCCTTCACAGCAACTTTCAACCACTGTAGGCAAAAGTCTTGTTCGGGAGAAAGCCCAGAAAATTTCTGATGCTAATCAATTCATTTGCTCTATTTTTGGACTACTTTCTTCAGCCGGTCGAGACTCTTTTCCGATCACTGAGCTCGAGGATCTCATTTGCACATTCCGACCGTTGTTCGGATTCCTGAGATTTCTCATTGCGGAATTCTTGCTTAATTTTGTAGGCCGGGCCACGAAAAGAATTGTTAAGTGCCTTAAATTAGACCCATGGAACATGAACCCGAGGCCCAGACGAGTAGAGGGTAATTTGACGACGGTGGTGTCTTTAGAATTGATTTTCCTTCGCTTCATCGTGCAACATCAGCGCTTCGAATCGAAGTTATACGTTGGTGTATGAGTACCGACTGTTGTTCTGCGAGCCACTTCTCTCTTGATCGGACTCCCATAAGGTACGATAAGTTTGACGAACTGTGCAGCCCAGTATATTTACGTTGCGTTTGATGAAGTTTTCTAAAGGAATTTTTATAAATTTTTTCCTCTCAAAGGCATAGGATAGACCATAGGCAATAGGGTTAGGTTAGTTAGGTTTATCTATTTTAAGCTATGGAGACCTCAGCTTTAGCTACGCTTTCATGACTTCAATTTTTCCAACCCATCTTGCTTCTTTCCATTTTCTTGCTTTCTTATCCATGTATTCTTGATCTTTTATCCTCCTTCCTTCTGAACTTGCTGTTTCTATTTGTCTAGTGTGGGAACACATCTGTGTATAAATTCAACGTTTTCTCCAGTCCGTATTAAATGGTCCCTTCATTTCGCTTTCTTTGGGTCACATTTCTTGTGGGTAGGTAGCTTTAAACTAGCAAATAATCGAATATTACCTAATCTAGTGTGAAAATCAGTTGACATCTATTTGCTTTTCAGGTCGATGTGTTTAAAAAATAGCCAATTTTTCATGTTTTATTCGCTCCCTAGGATGCTTTTGTGTGCGATCATCAAACTTATACGCTGTATCTAGCATTTCCTATTGTTACGCATTTATTTATTTCGTGCATACCTACGTTCCTCAGAATGTCTCCTGGTTACCACAAATTATGACCCTGAGGACTTGGGTGCTCTTTTGTTTACGAAGCAGACCACTCATTTTAGTGGGGATCAAACGATTGCGCTCTGAACTTGCAGAAGTGCCCACAAATGGAGACTCGAACAACTTACTCAAACGAAGAACTTTCATTGTGATCTTCTGTGACCGAGTCAGTCATTGACCGTCCAAGTGAACAACTTTTACCAACACTTACAACAATTACAACAATTTACAACTTAAGCCGAATGGAATTGGGAGTTGAACAACTTACTCGCACGAAGCACTTGTGTATCTGCCTTCATCAGTCGACTCCTTTGTCCAATTGCTCATAATTAAACTCGACTGAACACCAATTTTGGATCAGTGCATAAAACGTACCGCAAGATTCAGCATTTAAGCAGCTAAAATGAGCATATGCGAAGAACGTTTTAAATTGAAATAAGGTCCCGATGTTACATGAAAACATTGAAACACATTTGGTTGGAATGGATACTCGTAAATGCAGCTAAGGAAATGTCGATTATTAAGGTAAAAGCAGTGCACTTTGTGAGTCTGCTCTAACGAGCCCCTAGAATATCATGAAGTTGTACAATCTGTTTTAGTAGAGCTGTAAGCATTTTTTTTTGTTGTAAACGTTTTCGAATTAATCACATTGTGAATGTAGACTTGCTCTGTTAGTGAGTCTCATGTGAACGGGAGATGTAAGCATAAAATGCTGCACCAGTAAACAATGTGCTCAAACCTCGGTAACGTGTTTTTATCCAATCATTTTGCAAATATTGAAGGTGCATGGGACGGCTGTCTGCGGATCGCAGGGCTGGACTTAACTCAGGTGAACAAACCGACTCACGCCGTAAGTTGCCATTCGAAGGCTCTTGAAATGCCGGAAAGAAGCTCATCGTCTCCCGAAGAAAGGGACTGGGCTCCTTCGCAACCCTAGCTCAGGAAGATATTGAAAAATTCTTCAGGGCTTCCAAAGAATACTGATGCTCTGGATAAAATATTGCCGAGTTTACTCTCGCCCGTGCTACTGCAACGAAATATAAATTCTGCCGTCATTTGTTGATCATTTCAGATTAACGTCAGTATTAAATTAAATTCCTTTTAATAACAAAATGGCAATCGCTGAATTCTGGAGTTTCACCATGAAACCAATTAACAAAGCCAATGGTTCATGTTACCAAAAAGGTCTTCATAATAGTAATAAGTAATTTAAATTATTTTCATGTGGTAATTCACCCTTCGAATAGGCAAAGACTGTCAAAAAACATGCATAGTAGCGTTACTTTCAAAGCATACGCTGGTAGACGAGTACTCGTAGATATTGTAATGTTCTCACGACAACGTGTCCTAAGCTGAAGGTGTTGTCTATACTTTGAGCCCTGAATTAATTTCTTGCAGTTAGCTTACCGTATTTTTTTCGTGTTGGAATGAGTGTTCGGAAAACGAAAAAATATGACTGAGTTAAAAGAAGCAGAGGTTTTCCGCGTCACACAAGTGCCCGAAGTTTGCAGGTGAATTTAAGCCCGTAACCCGATCTGTGCTAAATTTGTTCTCGAAATACCTACTAAGTATAGTGTGTCCGTTACTACTGGGTTGAGTTGAATTTTGAAGAGGAGGATCTCGCGCCTGTTTCGGTGGCTGACGTCACTCCACGTATCGCCAATAGTTCGGGTGTGTCGTTCCCACCTTCCTTCCAGCGCCCCCGCTGCATCGCAGTTCTTTCCAGACGAAGAGCTGTAGGAGCTTATCCTTTAAAGCTCCTCAACTGCTCGGCCTTACTCCGGGACAGATGGAATTCCTTGTTTCTCTAGGGAGGATATTTTGAGTGTTGGTCTCCATCGGTAGATTTGGAGGACTTGGTAGTTTTGGGCGACGTACTTGCGTCATGCTGTCAGTAAAGTTAGCTGTTCCCGTTACCAGATCTAACCCTATAAAAACCAGTCGTACTATGCGGGCCCGTTTCATTAGGGTGCTGCTAACTTTTTGTACAAAGCTAAGCACAGTCTTATTGCAAACAAATAATTCGGTCGTTCGGTTTCCTTAGTTAGTGCGTGTCTTTCCTTTCCCTTGTTTGGTCTCTCATGCGACAGAGGTTGGCGCGCGACGCTCAAGCCCACGTGCGCGAACACGCATGTCAGCCGCTCTTGTTTACTTGTCACTGCGCTCGTGCGTCGTGCTCAGGGTTGTGCGATGTGCCTCTGATGCGCCTCTAATGCGCCTTAACTCAATCCTACTTCAGAGCGAAGGAAAATGCGGCGTGGGACTGGACAATCAGGTTTCAAATTTTCAATCATTATTTTCGACCCAAGTTTGAAATTATTAAATTATTGCCTTAGAGTTTTGCAAGTACCCAGATTTTTTTTATCTCCGTTTTTAATTGGCTTTCCCTCAAAGCGTTCAGTTGGATATAAAAATAATTATTCTTTTCTTTACGTTTGCTAATTATATAGCTGTGTCATCGTCCATTGAAATCGGAAAGAGCTGAAGTGAAGATTTACTTTATTTTCTGTGGATGGAGTTAGAAGCCAATTCAGTTTTCTCATCCAAAACATTTCTGACACTCTTTGCTGGTTCATACTGAGGAAAATTTGCTTTGCACTTCTACGTTTTGTAGCACAGTTCTTGATGATGAGGCCTACACGGAAGTTATTTTTTGAAAGTTTAAAAAAAATGTTTTTAACTATGAACTTCATCAGTTGTCTAGATAATGCAACACTATTTGCATTTTTGATAACAGGCACTTGATGTTTGGCATCATTCGCATGGATTTCTCTCGCTTTAAAATTGTATGTTATCAGTATCGAGGCTACAAGTCTTGATGAAGCTGCTTACTACTAAAAGCTGTTCCTATATTTCAACGCATATTTTCAAGGAATCTTCACAGTTTTGAGGTTATAAATTTCGATACAGCTTTGATACCAAACACGACTGGAAGAAGTTTTCAGTAATCTTCTTTGGCTTTAAAATACAAATTGAAGTTAAATGCGTAGCTCATTTGATCACCGGTCAAAGTGATAGAATACAATAACATTGGCCGTTCGACTCTAAATAAACGTAGCATTCCGGTAAAATAATATTGATAAAGCCTATGGAATAGGGATATGTTGCGACTGATACTGCAGCGCGCGTGGTCTCCTCGCTGATGCAGTAGATGATGCCAGCGGGAGCTCAACTCGGCGTTTTTACCGACTCGAGTTGTGATGTTTACATAACGTCTACCAGTGGCTTCCGTGCTAAAGCACAATTAAGCCAAATCATTTCTCCCGTATGAGTAATGAGTTCCGTGGCCTCAAATGCGATCAGTTTATTTCAGCCTGATTTTACTGAATTAGCCCAAAGTTTTGCATTGAAATTCTTTGAGAGATTCACTTGGGACAAAATAAAATGTGACCGACGTGAGAGTCGTAATATAATAGGTCGTAGAGGTAACGCTGATTGAAAATTGTACATTCCGTTAGTGTTTAGCAGTTTGAAGGTTTGCGAAATACCTCTTGCATACCTGCACTTCGAAACAAACGTAAGTAGTTTTCCATGTCAAAATAAGTCTCGAAACGTTTGTCAGCATCCTCCGCGGCACAAATGTTTCTTACAAATTAGGTAAAATTTCTCACGGCAAGTTTGTCTATTCTCTTTCGATGAATAAACATATTTCCTTCCATAGAGTAGGTGTTGGCTCTATGGCTCCGTAACACAGATTCTCACTTGCTTCTTAAAAAAACAGTACATCATCTACATATCATCGAATGCACACTGTGAATCCAAGATGTTGATAAATAAATGACTTACCGAGTTTCTGACTGTATTTGAGCGTCCACCCAAACATACTTATATACATATAAAAGGTGGCCAAGATTTGAAATACGGCTATTCTGATGTGTGAGAAGGTGATTTTTTTTTAAATATTTACTTTTTACACTTGTTATGTTTTGTTCTATAGCCGGTTCACTCGGGGAAGTTAAGTACAAAGACGTACTGTGTGATCTTCTGTCGACCAAAACCATTTTTCGTGATCCTTGGTCTCTGTTGACTTAGAGTTAATGTAAAACAGGAGTACCGTCATGATATAAGAGAATTTTTGCGGTTTTATGTAAGTAATTTTCTATCAATTAATTAATTTCATAAAACATATTTATTTTTTTCACTCGCGAGCGTTATCTTCGACTCACTCACGATAAAAATGCTGATTTTTCTACTGAAAAAGTTATGCTGTCCACATCTTTTTGAAAACCCCATGCACTTTGGTCTAAAGAATAAGTTTATTTCCCCTTATGTGGTTGTTTTAGAGAAGTTCGAGGCGCAAATTCGAGGCAGTTTGTTAGAGTTTTACTGTGACAGCCTCGAGCCTCACAACTTCCTTCAAGTTTTTGTGCCGTGACTGAAGATTGGCAATCTGTCGACTTCGGACAAAATACAGGCCCTCAAGTTGTCAAAACTCGAGCACAGCTCTCTCAGCGAAAATTATTTTTCAACGCTCCTCAGGCACTAGGGAGGAATTTTTTCAGTGCTTGCCACTGTTTCTCGAGCCACCTCGGCGTAATTGAGGCTTGTTTATACACTTACGTCTACGGTACGATAAAAAATATTGTGTGACTTATTGGCATCTTCAGTTTTGTTTTGCGTAACTTACGCTGTTTACCAGTTTAAGAAGAGGGAACAAAATGAATTCAACTGTGCACTTTCTTTTATTTGGCACAACGTGATAGAGTACCTTGCGCTCCACAAAAGCTAGCGTTTTACGGCTATGGGGAATATTGACCATCGAAAGACCAGAGCACCAAGATACGCTTGAAAAATGGACTCCGATGTGAATGGCCTTGTCATTTATCTTTGAAAATTCATCGAAAAGTCATCACTTATTGCTACATAACTTGATGTAGTGCTACAAATAAAACTGGTAAACTTTGAGAAATTTCTTTATTTTCAACATTGGAGTAGCGGAGGAATTCCACGACGTCGTCAAGTTGGAAAGCTTTAGAATCTTTGAGATATTTTTTTCATGAATTTCCCTAGGTAGTGATGCCATATTGTCTTTTGAGATATTTCCCGTAGATTCCTTCATTGACTGTGGTTCGAGCGATTGGTAACTTAATTTGAACACACAGTCTATAAGACAGGACTATTCAAAACATACCAGACTCCTAATGTTTCCTGGTCAAAATTATTTGCCCCTGGAATGAGCTACCTGAAAGCATACTCTCTACTGGCACTGTGAATTCTTTTAAGAATTGTCTTAACCAATGCTGGGTGTAGAATCCTTCATTATCCCAACGACTTAACCAGGAACTGACGGGCCATCAAAACTCCGTCGGTGTGTTTGCCTACCCGTATGATCAGTGGTGCCTCATCCAAAAGCAGCGCAACACATACAAAAGAAAATGAAATGAATGATCCCACTACGTAATAATAGCCCAGTGTTGCTTGCTTGCTGGCTTGGTCTTCCCGTCCGTCCCAAACTAATAGTGAAACTTTCAGCCAAGGCATTCTGTATCAGTGATACTGAACATAACATTGCTTTATGTTACAGTTACCCTAAAGAAGAGGGTGTCTTGAAATTTATTATCATTTCTTCCGCCATTTTCGACGGAGCGCGTCGGCTAGTTCAGTACTACTGGCGATGAGAAGTACGGAACAGTATTTTACTTCACCGAACTTACTACAATTGTATGTTGAATCAAACGTCCCTCTGCCTTTGCCAAAAGAACTTATGCCTGTGTATTTACCGATACAAAGTTGTATATTTTATCTACGGTTATGTCGAGTGATGTTTAACGTGTTGAACGATTTGTAATGTGAAGTGTGAAACGTACAGTGGGGCTACTTAATTACGGACTATTTGAGCTGTCGGGTAATTAGCCAGTATGTTATCATTGCAAGTCAAGGAAATTAAAACCGTCTAAATTAACCTCATATTTGCCTTGTGGTTACGTCACACGAGTTATGTAAAAATGATTTTTTTTATGGCAAAAAATAACAAAATTTGTTTGAAATACTTGAGCCGAAACATTAAACTGTATCTCACTTAAATGATAATATTAGTACTAGCTGCCAACCAAGATAAAATTGAGTCAAAAACGACTGATCTGCAGCGAGGAGGCCAAACTGCGTGAAAAAGAAACACAACCTGACGTCTTGATTAACGTAGAACTCAAACGGAAATACATTTGCACTGCCTGCGAAATTATTATCAATTTGTTTTTTAATATTTTGGTAACCGTGCATTAAATTTCCACACTACGTCGGCACTAATAA